>JAVLUX010000173.1:1257500-1320000 GCA_032164185.1 Moxostoma hubbsi | reverse complement strand
CTTGAAATCATTTTTTTAATAAAAATCACTTTATATTTGATACATTTTGTGTCAATAAACTTTTTTTTGTGGAATATAATTTACATAAATAAAAACGCAACATGAACACAAGGATAACATTTCTATATACTTAACACATATTTTAAACTAGAACATCTGGGACAAACTCATTCGTCAACAATCCTTCAGTGTTAAATATGTGACGACGCGTTCAGCTGCCGATAAAGAGTGTTGATTAATTACCTCCATTTAACACTTTAAAATCAATTCCAAAGAATTCAGCACAGAAAGAAATAAATCTGCATATTCCTGGAGATCTGTATACCTTCAACACAACATAAGAAATCACAATTATCATTTATTTATTTGGGGAATATTCTGTTTGCATGAGTGCAAATCACAGGGGAGAGAGAGAGACAGAGAGAGAGAGAGAGAGAGACAGAGAGAGAGAGAGAGACAGAGAGAGAGAGAGAGACAGAGAGAGAGAGACACAGAGACAGAGAGAGAGAGACAGAGAGGTTGCCGTTACTGAGAGTTTCGTTACTACCCAAATGCTCGCACAGTTCCTGATCCAGATCTGCGTTTGCAGTAAAGTGAGGTGACTTCTCTCTGAACAAATACACAAACAAATCAGCTGGTGAAGCAAATTATGACATCATAATCTATTTTGTACAGAGACATTTCGGTCTCCGGCAACATTCATAAATCATGATTCTGATAAACTGTTATTGTTACAGTATTCATCTAATATACACACACACACGTATTTATACATATATATGTGTGTATAAATACGTGTGTGTGTGTGTGTGTGTGTGTATGTATGTATATATGTATATATACACACACACACACATACATACACACAGACACACGTATTTATACACACAGACACACACGCACACACATGCATTTATACACACACACATGCATTTATACACACACACACACACACACACACACATGCATTTATACACACACACACATGCATTTATACACACACACATATGCATTTATACACACACACACACACACACACACACACACACACACACACACCCCACACATATTTATACACACACACACACACGTATTTATACACACACACACACACACACGTATTTATACAAACACACACGTATTTACACACACATACACACGCATTTATACACATACACACACACGCATTTATACACACACACACACACACGCATTTATACACACACACACATATGCATTTATACACACACACACACATATGCATTTATACACACACACACGCACACGCACACACACACGCACACACACACACACAGAGACATTTGTACACACACACACACACGCATTTATACACACACACACACACACACGCATTTATACACACACACACGCATTTATACACACACACACGCATTTATACACACACACACACGCATTTATACACACACACACACGCACACACGCATTTATACACACACACACACGCACACACCCACGCATGCATACGCACACACGCATTTATACGCACACACGCATTTATACACACACACACACACACACACATGCATTTATACACACACACACACACACACACACACACACACACGCATTTATACACACGCATTTATACACACACACACGCATTTATACACACACACACACACACGCATTTACACACACACACACACACACACACGCATTTATACACACACACACACACACACGTATTTACACACACACGTATTTACACACACACATACACACACACGCATTTATACACACATATGCATTTATACACACACACACACGCACTTATACACACACACGCACTTATACACACACACACACAGACGCACACACACACAGACGCACACACGCACACACGCATTTATACACACACACACGCACACACACACACACAGAGACATTTGTACACACACACACACACACACACACGCATTTATACACACACACACACGCACACACACACGCATTTATACACACACACACACACGCACGCATTTATACACACACACACGCATTTATACACACACACACACGCATTTATACACACACACACACGCATTTATACACACACACACACGCATTTATACACACACACACACACACACACACACACACACACACACACACACACACACACACGCGCGCATTTACACACACACACACACGCGCGCATTTACACACACACACGCGCGCATTTACACACACACACGCGCATTTATACACACACACACACACGCGCATTTATACACACACACGCGCATTCACACGCGCATTCACACACACACACACACGCGCATTTACACACACACACGCATTTACACACACACACACACACACGCGCATTTACACACACACACACACACGCGCATTTACACACACACGCGCATTTACACACACACACACACACACACACACACACCCACGCATGCATACGCACACACGCATTTATACGCACACACGCATTTATACACACACACACACACACATGCATTTATACACACACACACACACACACACACACACACACACACGCGCATTTACACACACGCACATTTACACACACACACACACGCGCGCATTTACACACACACACACACACACACACGCGCATTTACACACACACGCGCATTTACACACACACACACACACACACGCACACACCCACGCATGCATACGCACACACGCATTTATACGCACACACGCATTTATACACACACACACACACACACATGCATTTATACACACACACACACACACACACACACACACACACACACACGCATTTATACACACGCATTTATACACACACACACGCATTTATACACACACACACACACACGCATTTACACACACACACACACACACACGCATTTATACACACACACACACACACGTATTTACACACACACGTATTTACACACACACATACACACACACGCATTTATACACACATATGCATTTATACACACACACACACGCACTTATACACACACACGCACTTATACACACACACACACAGACGCACACACACACACACACACACACACGCACACACGCATTTATACACACACACACGCACACACACACACACACAGAGACATTTGTACACACACACACACACACACACACGCATTTATACACACACACACACGCACACACACACGCATTTATACACACACACACACACGCACGCATTTATACACACACACACACACGCATTTATACACACACACACACGCGCATTTATACACACACACACACGCATTTATACACACACACACACGCATTTATACACACACACACACACGCGCGCATTTACACACACACACACACGCGCGCATTTACACACACACACGCGCGCATTTACACACACACACACACGCGCATTTATACACACACACGCGCATTTATACACACACACGCGCATTTATACACACACACACACGCGCATTCACACACACACACACGCGCATTTACACACACACACACACGCGCATTTACACACACACACACACACGCGCATTTACACACACACACACACACACACGCGCATTTACACACACACGCGCATTTACACACACACACACACACACACACGCGCATTTACACACACACACACACGCGCATTTACACACACACACGCGCGCATTTACACACACACACACGCA
This sequence comes from Moxostoma hubbsi, assembly GCA_032164185.1. Lineage (NCBI taxonomy): Eukaryota > Metazoa > Chordata > Actinopteri > Cypriniformes > Catostomidae > Moxostoma > Moxostoma hubbsi. The sequence continues at coordinate 1,316,305 of JAVLUX010000173.1, read as the reverse complement.
TTTACACACACACACACACGCATTTACACACACACACACACACACACGCATTTACACACACACACACACACACACACGCATTTACACACACACACACACACACACGCATTTATACACGCGCGCGCATTTATACACGCGCGCGCATTTATACACGCGCATTTACACACACACGCGCATTTACACACACACGCATTTACACACACACGCATTTATACACACACACGCACGCGCGCGCACACGCACACACGCGCTCACACGCGCATTTACACACACACGCGCATTTACACACACATTTACACACACATTTACACACACACACACACACGCACACGCGCGCATTTATGCACGCACGCACGCACGCGCGCGCATTTATGCACGCACGCACGCGCGCGCATTTATGCACGCACGCACGCACACACATGTATTTATACACACAAAATCCCTCCTCCAAAATCACGTTTTCCACATGCACATTTCCACATGGCATCTGTGCCCGCAGAACTGCAACAGCCATCAAATTCAAACCGCCTGTTTCTCGTGGTTTTGTTCAAATATATATTTAAGGGTCAATGACGTGATGCTCATATAAGTTTCCAGTTTCGGAGTGAATTTGGTCCTTTTCAGGGTTATTTTGATATTTATTTTGGGGGTTCAAGTCAACCATGTCTGAGAGGTGTAAAACACTTGCACGTACTTGATTTATTATATTTTAAGTCACATTCAAAACTGAAATCTGTGAAAAACTAAATGTTGGCATGACAAGTTTGGAATAATATCTTATTTCTTAAAAAAATAATTTTTTTTATTTATATATATATATAAAACAGAGATGACACCTTTAGATCCCCATGGTGTGCATTTATTAATTTATTTATTTTAAATATCATATTTATGAAAACAATCATTTTGTCAGGTGGAGTAACCGTATAAAAACATCTTGATTTATGTTACTCAGAATTGTATATATTTATTTACTAATCTTGAAATCATTTTTTTAATAAAAATCACTTTATATTTGATACATTTTGTGTCAATAAACTTTTTTTTGTGGAATATAATTTACATAAATAAAAACGCAACATGAACACAAGGATAACATTTCTATATACTTAACACATATTTAAAACTAGAACATCTGGGACAAACTCATTCGTCAACAATCCTTCAGTGTTAAATATGTGACGACGCGTTCAGCTGCCGATAAAGAGTGTTGATTAATTACCTCCATTTAACACTTTAAAATCAATTCCAAAGAATTCAGCACAGAAAGAAATAAATCTGCATATTCCTGGAGATCTGTATACCTTCAACACAACATAAGAAATCACAATTATCATTTATTTATTTGGGGAATATTCTGTTTGCATGAGTGCAAATCACAGGGGAGAGAGAGAGAGAGAGAGAGAGAGAGAGAGAGAGAGAGAGAGAGAGAGAGAGAGACAGACAGACAGAGCGAGAGAGCGACAGAGAGACAGAGAGACAGAGAGAGAGAGAGAGAGAGAGAGAGAGAGACAGACAGACAGAGTGAGAGAGCGACAGAGAGAGAGACAGACAGACAGACAGAGCAAGAGGAGACTCTCTGGGGCGATTCACTTACTGCTCACCTCGAGGCAGCAGCACAGTGGACTATGCCATTACAGATTTAGACCCCAATAAAATCAACTATTTCATGGTGATGTCACAGCTTCCCTTCTCAGATCACAGCCATATAGTCCTCAGTGTAAACAAGTCAGCCAATCTGCCATCTTCTGATCAGAACAGTCAATTATATTCCCTCCCCAACACATTTATATTAGACTAGACGGATTTCAGAAAAATGGCCTTCTATAAGAAGTGAGGAGCATTTATGGGTACAAGTCGGGAACCGGCCTACCTTACATATTTCAAGGGTGCTGAGTCCAAAAAAAAATGGTACCCAAGCGAAATTTTGAGTTTTTTACCTTTTAATTTGCATATCAAAATGGCCGCCAAATTGCCTATCGTGCTCAGTCGTTGGACCATTTTCCCCTAGTTTTTTTGTAAGTAGGCAATCAAGATGAGGAAATTAAGTTTCTAGATCGATAGTCAAGGGTCAGAGCAAAGATATAATGGAGGCTCACTGCCTTTTTTATGTATATATATATATATATATATATATATATATATATGCAAAATACCAACTTTTAAGGTGAAATTAAGCATTATTTGTGTCATTTTTTAAGGCCGACATAAATATTCAATCAATATCACTCTTAAATATTCCCAGTGTATATATGATATGTGATGTATTCCATATTACATAATAACTAAGAAAAACACCATTGCAAGTTGTCTGAGATTTCATTTTATTATGCAAACAAAGCATTTGTTCTCTAAATTCTAAGACGGGAAAAACCCAGATGAATAGTCTCTCTCTGTCACTCACACGCACGCGTGCGCAGGCCGCGCACACACACACACACACACACCCCTCCCCCTCTGTGCACACCGCGTCTCCATGAGAACGAGTGATCAACATTGAAAGCAAGTTCGCAAAAGGTTGGTATCTCGTGAACACATTTACACAATCACGCATTAAAAAGTGGTATAATCTTTTAAATTCTGAATATAATTTTGTCAGTGTGTTAACATCGACCCGAGAAGCGATTAACTTTTAGAAAGTTAACTAGTCGCAAGTTTGAGGTAAGATGCACTTGGGCTGTCGATGTCAAAACACTAGCCTATAGCCTAAGCTGTGATTCAAATATTAAATAATGTTATGTCATTTTTACTTTTACACTGAATGTCTGCTGCTTCCAGATGAGTAGGCAGTAACGTTAGGCTATTGTATGGGGTAAATTTAGTATAACGATAGGGTGTGACTTGTACTGCTGTGGTATTTGTATAGAGTGTGAATTCTGTATAGAAGATGTGTAGATTGTAGAATCAATGTATGATGATTCATGGTGATCACAGGTTTTGAGTGCTAACATAACATCTGTGAATCTATGCCTTGCTCCAAATATAGGCTACATATCATAACACAATTACCCCTAAATAATATAGATCTTCTAAAGTAAATTTAATGTTATTTTTCTTTGATTTTGCTTTTCAGTTTCAAATGGATCCAATAACAAACCTGAGACCGGTAGATTACAGCATTGTCTGCTTTTTTTGTTTAAGCAACAAGGGGAGTCTTAGTAATGCATCTGACCAAGGATTGGAAAAAGCTAGGCATGCCGCCAGAACCAGGAGAAATCTAAATGACTCAAAGAACAGTGTTTTGATTGATCGTGTTGAAGATGTATTGGACTCCGCTGTAGCCCAGAGTGTTGTATGGCATAAAATGTGCTATTCACACTTCACTGACAAAAGCAAATTAGAACGTTTGCAAAAGACAGTGGGTTCTGAACATGCAGGTAGCAGCAGACAAACTGCACAAGCACAACCTTGCAGTAGCAGGTGTTCACTGCGAATGCAAATGGATCCAGTAGATTGGAGTTTATGCCTGTTCTGCCAAACAGATGTTTTGAAGAAACCATTGAGATCTGTAATGACAACAAAACTGAGTGATCAAATTATTCAAGCTTCGTATTTAGACCATAACATTTATGTTCGGCTGGCTGGAGTGATTGATCTAATTGCAGCTGAGGCAAAATATCACTTAACATGTTTAAGAGCATTCATCAGATCTACGGACAAGACAAAGAAGGCAATACAAGAACACTCTGAAAACTCAGACTACCCAGACCTTGCGATGACATGGCTATGCAAAGAGCTGCAAGGGGCAGCAGATAAAGGACATGTACTTCTTCTTGATGATGTCTGGGAACGGTATAAGGTACTCAATGAAAAATCATCAACCACAATTCCACTCTCTTACTGCAGTAGAAGGGCAACATTTCGTGAAAAGTTGCAGTCACAGCTGGGTGACATCTTCAACTTTTTTCAACCTCTTGATAGGTGTTCATCCGAGCGAAAAACCATACTAATTCCGACAAAGTACACAAATACGGTGGCAAATATGGCAGTGTTGAAAATGATGGATGAAGATGAGAGTGAGAAAACATTGCCTCAATATGTGCCTACAGATGACAGTTTCTTATCACTTGTACATGTAGCGCTGAAAATTCGTCAAGAGTTGATAGAAACCCCAGGCCATAAAGGTTTCTCTGTAAGTGAGGATGACGCCATTGCATGTGTCCCAGATAGTTTATATATGCTACTGAGACTAATCGTTGGTGGTCAAGAGGCACTTGAAAATGACAATTCTGAAAAGAATGAAGACCTTCTCCGTAGAAGAGTACTGAGCATAGCACAGGACCTGGTTTACTGTGTCAGTTGCGGCAGAAAATGGACACCCAAACATATCGGACTAGCTACTACACTACATCAGGCTACACGATCAAAACAGCTTGTAGAGTTATTCAACAAGGCCGGCCACTGTTTGAACTATGAGCAGGTGATGAAGGTAGACAATGCCTTAGCTGAGAATACCTTAAAATCTATGGACCCAGCAACCGGTGCCATTATTCCATCAAACATGGTAGCAAATCGATTCATCCACTACACTGCTGACAACATTGACATCCTTGATGAGTCCTTAGATGGAAAGAACACCTTTCATGCAACCCAAATGGCAGCCTGGCAACGGGGAAAAAAAGATCTAGAACTTGACATGCTGAAGCCCTCCACTAGCCATACACTGGTTGTGCCAGATGTCCTGGAGAACCTGCACCACGTCAATGTACATTCTGCCACAAGCAAGCCAGTATTCACATCACATGTTAACAAGACCTGGTTTACAAAACCTAAAGGAGACAGTGAGTGTGTGAAACAAGCAAAAGCAACAGACATGGCTTTCTTCCTGCGACGTCAGGATTCTGAACCCAAACCTTCTTGGACTGTATTCAATCAGTCAGTCTCAAAGGAACCAGAGCAGACAGGAGTAGGATATTTGCCAATAGTCCTTGCTCCAGCTCATGAGTATGATACGCTCAATACAGTTGTGAAGAGGTGCATGGCAATATCATCACATTTTGGCCAGGAGCATACTGTCATAACAGTGGACCAAGCTCTTTACTGCAAGCTCATGGAACTGAAGTGGTGTGTTGAGGAATATCAGGGCAAGTTAATCCCTCGGCTTGGTGGACTTCATATTGCAATGAACTTCCTAAAGACTATCGGAGATCACATGGCTGGGTCTGGTCTAGCTGAAGTGTGGCTGGAGAGTGGATTGCTGGGGGAGGGTGCTGTGCAGCTTGTCATGTCAGGGAAAGCATACAACAAGGGTATGAGAGCTCACAAACTGACCTTGCAGGCCCTATGGCAGCTCTTGTTGCCAACATTCCTGGCGTTTGCTGCAGAATCAAACAAGGAATGCCATGATGAGATCTCTGCTATGGCTGCTGATGACAATCCTGAAACTATTCCTCAGTTAATAACATATCTGAAGCAGGAACAGTTTGACAGTCTCCTCAAAGATTTCATCGCAAGTAAATCTGAAGATGTCAACTTTGTTTTCTGGTGGAACTACATGGATATGGTCTCAACACTGTTGCAGTTTACACGAGCTCAGCGTGATGGGCTCTGGGAGCTTCATCTTCACTCCTTCCTGTCCCTCCCTGACAACAAAGCTGATCTTGCCAATCTACTCTCTGAAGAACTATGTGCTCAGGCACCAGATGATAAAGAGATAGTTGTTGGTGGTGGGTTCAGAGACAAAGAAACGGAGGTTAGGTCATCGAAAGCAACAACCAACCTGACTCATCTGAGAGCCACACATGAAGAGGCAGATACCCGATTGGTATTACATGCAGTGCACTGCCAGTCAGACACAGTAGTCGTGTCATCTAGAGACACTGATGTGCTTGGGATTCTGGTTTCCCATTTCCCGCATGTAGCATGTAAAAAACTCTGGCTGTTGTCTGGTACCACAAGGAAGCCACAATATATACCCATTGATGCTGTTTTTAACAAACTGCCAAAGGATTCAGCACCAAGCCTTGTAGCATTTCATGCACTAACTGGTTGTGATACCACATCATACATTGCCAGTCACACCAAAAGTACATCGTGGAAAGTCTGGAAAATGCACCATCAATTGCTCAGCAACCTCGGAATTGGTGATCTCACGGAGGAGACTCAAAGATCTTCAGAGGCTTTTGTCTGCAGAATATATGATGTGCATAAAACAGACTCTGTTGATGCAGCAAGGCATATACTTTTCTCCAGGAGAGGTAAACCAGAAGCAATGCCGGCGACAAGCGATGCGCTCCACTTCCATCTGCTGAGAGTACACTACCAGGCAATGGTTTGGAGAACTGCTCACTATGCCACACCTGAGCTTCCTTCACCCTTGGACATGGGATGGAAACATGGCGGTTCAGGACTACAGCCCATTCTTATGTCACAGAATCCAATACCTGAAAGTTGCCTGGAAATGATCCTGTGTACCTGTAAAAAACAATGCAGAACACGCCAGTGCAAATGCCAAAAATCAGGGCTGTTATGCACTGCAATGTGTGCATGTCAGAGTGATGACCAATGTCCTTGTTTAAATGTGGAGTTGTAGTCCTCAAGTATACCAAGGGGTAACCAAAGAACTTGGAAAAGGACTGCAGAAAAAAATACTAATCAAAATGAAATTCCAAAGAAAATGCCACACAAGCTAACTAGAAAGGTATAAAAACTATTTACCAAAAACAATTTACAGAGGGAATGAACTAGAGAACTAAAAATCTAACAGAAAAAGCAAAGCAATTAAGCTACAAACATGAAAGAAAATATATAGAAACAAGATGTGATCTGTATATCTGTCCAAGGGAAGTTTCATGGTGTTTTTTTCCCTATTTTATAACATTCGCTTGGGTTTTTCGATGTTTGAAATAAGAGCATAAATGCTTTGTTTGCATAAAAAAATGAAATCTCAGACAACTTGCAATGGTGTTTTTCTTAGTTATTATGTAATATGGAATACATCACATATCATATATACACTGGGAATATTTAAGAGTGATATTGATTGAATATTTATGTCGGCCTTAAAAAAATGACACAAATAATGCTTAATTTCACCTTAAAAGTTGGTATTTTGCATATATATACACATAAAAAAGGCAGTGAGCCTCCATTATATCTTTGCTCTGACCCTTGACTATCGATCTAGAAACTTAATTTCCTCATCTTGATTGCCTACTTACAAAAAAACTAGGGGAAAATAGTCCAACGACTGAGCACGATAGGCAATTTGGCGGCCATTTTGATATGCAAATTAGAAGGTCCAAAAAAAAAAAAAAAAAAAAATATCACAATTTCGCTTGGGTACCAGTTTTTTTGGATTCAGCACCCTTGAAATATGTAAGGTAGGCCGATTCCCGACTTGTACCCATAAATGCTCCTCACTTTCACTTTTTGGGTACATCCCATCTAGACTATATGGACCAATGACAGTCCAGCACAGTATGAAGCTGAGCTCCACAGCATTCATGTTCAGAGTATGATTGGTGTTGATGAATGTGTCAAATTTCAATTAGACAAGACAAGTACCAATACTGCAACCGAACAGTTAACGCAAATATTTCATACAGCGGCCGGCAAAGCCCTGAGAAAAAGAAAAATATACAGAAGAAAGAAAGAAATCATTAAAGCTGATTGGTTTGACAAGGATTGTAAAACATTGAGAAAGGAATTACGATCATTGTCAAATGAAAAACACAGAGACCCCGTAAACCAGCACACACGATCCACATATCACCAAACCCTTAAAATGTACAAGTCGCTACTGAGAAGGAAAAGAGCGGAACATATGACAGCTAAACTCAACAAGATTGAGGAGGCTGTCAATGAAAATTACTTTTGGGATATATGGAATAATTTAGATAAATCAAAAAAAGCCAAATCCATTCCCATCTGTAACCCAAAGCTCTGGACAGAACATTTTGGAAACCTGTATTCACAAAATGAACCAAACCCCAGCCAAAAACATCTGACCTCCCAACTACATCATCTGGAACACACAATTAAAGATCAATTAAACCATTTGGACGCCCCCATATCATTAAATGAACTGACTGAACGAATGAAATCCCTCAAAAATAATAAATCTTGCGGTTTGGATGGAATATACAATGAGATGCTGAAACACAGCAGCCCCAAACTGCAAGATGCTATTCTCAAACTATTCAATCTTTTATTAAAATCAGGACACTTTCCCCAGAACTGGAAGAAAAATTTAAAAAAAAAAAAAAAAAAAAAAAAAAAAAAAAAAAAAAAAAATCACCCCAATTTTCAAACAAGGGGACAAGTACAACCCCAACAACTACAGGGGCATTACAGTCAGCAGCAACCTCGGGAAACTCTTCTGTTGCATTATCAATCACAGAGTAGTGAACTTCACTCAAGAACACGAGACACTGGATAAATGTCAGATTGGATTCATGCCCAAACAGAGAACGACTGATCACATCTACACACTCCACACAAACATGTTCAACAAACTAAACAAGGCAAAATATTCGGCTGCTTCATTGATTTTAAAAAGGCCTTCGATTCTGTTTGGCATGACGGACTCTTCCTGAAACTCCTCCAGAGTGGCATCGGAGGAAACACATATGATGTCATCAAAGACATGTACACTGAAAATCAATGCTGTGTGAAAATTAACGACAAAAGAACCGATTATTTCAATCAGACCAAGGGAGTTCGTCAAGGCTGCAGCCTCAGCCCAACTCTATTTAATATCTATATTAATGAACTGGCCACAACCCTTCAGAAGTCATCTTGCCCTGGACCGATCTTAGATGGCAGAGAAATCAAATGCCTCCTTTACGCTGACGACCTCCTGCTGCTGTCCCCTAATGAAGAGGGGCTCCATCAAAGCCTCTCCATTCTGGAGACATACAGCAGAGATTGGGCTTTACCATTAAACATGGAGATGTCCAAAGTCATGATCTTCCAGAAAAAGAATCGCATCATGAGCAATAAATATATCTTCACAATCGGGGGAACAATTCTTCATCATACCAACAGCTATAATTATTTGGGTCTAACAATCTCTGCTTCAGGACAGCTCGATTCGGCAATAAAAGATCTGACTGATAAAGCCCGTAGAACATATTATAGCATCAGGAAATCATTATTTAAATTCAACCCCCCCATTAAACTGTGGCTGAAAGTCTTCGACAGCATCATCAAACCCATTCTCCTGTATGGCTGTGAAATCTGGGGCCCCAAATATAAATTAAATTATGAATCTTGGGACAAAAGCCCTGGTGAAATTTTCCACCTGGAATTCTGTAAAAACATCCTGGGAATTCACAGAAATGCTCCGAGTCTGGGGTGTAGAGCAGAGCTGGGCCGGTTCCCTCTCCTCACTGAGATCCAGAAGAGAGCAGCTAAATTCTGGTTCCATTTGTCCGACGCATCTCCAGATTATTACCATCACTGTGCCTTTACACACAGGACAGCGCACCCAGAGACTGACTCAATGAGCTATTTAATACAACAATATCAATTAAATTCACCCATCCCGTTCAGATTGGCCAAACTCAAACAGATAGGAAGAATAACACAGGAAGAATACATCCATGATTGGCAACACAAAGTCACACAAGTGCATAAATGAAACTACTTCCACAGAATCAAGACAGATTATAAATTGGCCCCATATCTGATCCATATTAAAGATTATAGACAAAGAAAACTTCTGTCGAAGTATGGTCTGAGTGAACACAGTCTGTCTGTAGAGACGGGTCGACACACACAGAACCGGAGACCCAGAGAGGACAGACTGTGTTCAGACTGCACTGAAGGAGTCGTGGAGGATGGACTTCACTTCCTCACTCACTGCAGTAAATATGAGACCATTAGAAACACACACTTTACACAGATAACTCAAATTATACCTGAATTCCAGCACATAAATGACATAGACAAACTGTCGTATCTAATGGGAGAGAGAGTCGAGTGTGTTGAGCTGGCAGCACAGTATGTGTCGTGCTGTCATCACATGAGGGAGAGAGACTGACCCCTCATCAGTTTACAGCTCTATTCATACTCACATAAAATATAATATTTTCCCTCCCTTCATCATTGCTCTCTGTATTTTACTTTGTCATTTATATTTTATTTTATAATCATTATTATTAATTTATTGTATGTACATGTTTTATTGTTGTTTTCTTTTTTATGTTTGTAATGCGTTTATTACTCAATGCTTTGGCAACATTGTACACTGTATACAGTCATGCCAATAAAGATCATTTGAATTTGAATTTGAGTGAGACACAGACAGACAGACAGAGCGAGAGAGCGACAGACAGACAGAGCAAGAGAGCGAGAGAGCGAGAGAGCGAGAGACAGACAGAGCGAGAGAGCGAGAGAGCGAGAGAGACAGACAGACAGAGCGAGAGAGCGACAGACAGAGCGAGAGAGCGACAGACAGAGCGAGAGAGCGACAGACAGAGCGAGAGAGCGAGAGAGACAGACAGACAGAGCGAGAGAGCGACAGACAGAGCGAGAGAGCGACAGACAGAGCGAGAGAGCGACAGACAGACAGAGCAAGAGAGAGAGACAGACAGACAGAGCAAGAGAGAGAGACAGACAGACAGAGCAAGAGAGAGAGAGACAGACAGACAGAGCAAGAGAGAGAGAGACAGACAGAGCAAGAGAGAGAGAGACAGACAGACAGACAGAGAAAGAGAGACAGACAGAGCGAGAGAGAGAGAGAGAGAGACCTCAGACCTGGGCCCTGACGATCAACACAACTAAAACAAAAGTCCTAACGTTCCAGAAAAGACCCAGATGTCAGGGAAAGAGCCACAATTTCACCCTTGGTATGAACAAAAATTGAACATGCCACAAACACATACCTTGGGCTGAAATTCAGTGCAAACGGAAACCTCAACCTGGCCGTGAATGAACTGAAAGAGAAAGAAGGGCTTTCTATGCCATTAAAACATCTGTCCAAATTGAAATACCAATTAGAATCTGGCTCAAAATATTCCAATCAGTCATCGAACCTGTTGCACTATATGGCAGCGAAGTTTGGGGTCCTCTCCTAAATCACCAATTTGACAAATGGGACAAAAATCCGATTGAAGCCCTGCATACAGAGTTTTGTAAAAGCATTCTTCGGGTACAGAGAAACACACCGAATAATGCATGCAGGGCAGAATTAGGCCAATACCCTCTATTAATCCACATTGAGAAACGAGCCATCAAATTTTGGAAACATCTAAAACTGAGTGACCCCAACTCTTATCATTTTAAAGCCCTTAAAAACCATGAAGTGAACGCTGAGAAGAGTCCCATCATTCAGCTGGTCCTGAGACTCCACAAACAGACCAACAATAATCAGCCTCAGGACACGGACACCCTCACCCACACAATCCGGCCCAAACACATGATAAAAGCACAACAAGAAAAGTACCGAACTTATTGGAATGAAACAACACAAAAACAAACTACAATGTTATTTGGCCCTAAACAGAGATTACACGACAGCAGAATACCTGAGTACAGTGAAAGACTAAGTTAAGAAGGATGACGAGGTACAGACTGAGCAATCACACTCTGACTGTAGAAACAGACAGATACAGACAGACAGACAGGCAGATACAGACAGACAGACAGACAGACAGACAGACAGACAGACAGACGGGCAGATACAGACAGACAGACAGACAGACAGACGGGCAGATACAGACAGACAGATACAGACAGACAGACAGACAGACAGACAGACAGACGGGCAGATACAGACAGACAGACGGACGGGCAGATACAGACGGGCAGATACAGACGGGCAGATACAGACGGGCAGATACAGACGGGCAGATACAGACAGACAGACAGACGGGCAGATACAGACAGACAGACAGACCTGATGCCCAGAGAGAGACGGGCATCTGCCCGTACTGTGCCAAGGGAGAAGTGGAGACAGAGCAACACTTCCTCACCAGCTGCCCCAACTATGAGCACATTAGAGGGACTTTTTATACTAAATTTGAAATACTTTGCCCTAACTTCACAAAATTAGACAACAAAACACAATTTCAACATTTATTAGGTGAAAAAAGAGATTGTATCATACTAGCAGCAAGACACATTGATGCTTGTCACAAAAAGAGAGAGTCGACGACTAATCAGTGATACGCTCTCTCACACACACACACACACACACACACACACACACACACAATGCTAAATTGTTCATAGAATTTTAAATGTTCATAAACTGTTCTAATTATTATTTTTTATTGATTTATTTATTTTTATTTGCTACACTGTTCATTTGTACAACTCATTTAATTTGTACATTTAAATTGAAGTTATGTTATAATACTCTATTATTTTTGATGTCTTTATAATTATTCTATGTATTCCAAGCTTTGGCAATATTGTATTGTGTACAGTCATGCCAATAAAGCAATTTTGAATTGAATTGAATTGAATTGAATTGAGAGAGAGAGAGAGAGAGAGAGAGAGAGAGAGACAGACAGAGATTGGATTAAGTTTTTCTGTCACACACACACACACACACACACGTATTTATACACACACACACACACACACACTTTTAGTAAAAGTAAGAATTAAGCATTTGGGTCACAGATATATAACTAATGGAAATCATGTGAAATCCTGCTGCTCTTTTATTTGAACTGTTGCAGTTGATCACGGGTCCCGTTTAAATGTGACTTACTGTCACCACCTACTGGTTCAGTTCAGCTGCTCGAGGAGAATCGAATAAGAGTGCTGTGACAGACATTTGGTGAATTAAAGCACCAATTTCCTTCCGAAACGGCAAAATCTGTACATTAATCCAAACTTTTGGCCACCAGCGCACACGCACACGCACACGCACACACACACACACACACACACACAGACACACAGACAGACACACACAGACAGACACAGACACTAAACCCATAACTAGTTAGACCTAAAGTAGAATATTATTAAATCTGTCAAATGTGAGATGACAACTAACACAACATGGGCATTCTTTGTCCTCTCATTTATAATGTCAGTGGCATTTGTGTTCATCTGACCCTGGTACAGTGCACTGCTGCATATAGATTTAACATTTACCACAGGTGCCAACTCCTTTATGGGACCAAAATAGAACCGGGCATAAAATATATGATACAGCATGCATCATATAATTCAGCATTTACAGAGCAACATTACTTCGATTGTGAAAATAAATGTATGTTATGTCTCAAACCATTCCCAGCCACATGCTTTGTGCTTGTTCTTGGTTACGGATGCAAAATTGTCCCGAAAAGTGAGCCAAATCAGACAAATCCTCCCTTGGGGGGCATTCTGGCCTGTTCTCAATTATAGAATTGTTTAAAGTAAATATAGCAGAAAAACATCCATTAGAGTTAGGATTAGTGTAGAGTGACTATGACTAGATTTATGAATGATGTCTATGGTGTGTCCCCATTTAAAAGCCAAGTAAACCAGCGTGTGTTTGTGTGTGTGTGTGTGTGTGTGTGTTCATTTAAAAGCAAAGTAAACCAGTGTGTGTGTGTGAAGGTGAACTATGCAGCAGTTACTTTAGTCCTCTGTCAGCTTCGTCTTTCATTTTTCCTTCACACACACACACACACACACACACACACACACACACACACACACACACACACGTTAACAAAAGACAAACTACCAGTTCATTTAACATCATTATGCAGTAAATTAGCCAATCTTAAACAGATGATGGAAATATTCCATATGAAAAATGAAGGTGTTACAGAGGAAAAATACACAATATTTGACATTCAGTTCTTATTTATAATATCAGTAACATATAAATGCCTTGTGTCTCATGACAAAAGGAAAACATGAATGCTTGTTTGCGCCCTCTGCTGGGGAAACTGAACTATAGCAAGGACTGAGTATCAGATATGAAGTCAACATGATCAAAACAATCCGTTTACTTCCAGTCTAGTTTTTAATGCCCACTTTTAATGATTTAATCAATCACTGATGGATCAAATCATGTCTTGCACTGTTTATGTCCGAAATGCGGCAGATTACACACGCAAAATGTGTTGTGAACGCTGCTTCATGTTGACATAAATATATTAGTATGCAAGATAAAAATAAATAATGGAACAAAGCATAACCCAAAACTGCTACTACTATTATTTTTACTATTAAGTATGTAGTATGTGCACAGAATGTACATTTGTTTTCCCTTTTGTTCAGAAAATGTGCACTGTGTGCAGTAGGTAGTATGCATTGTATGTCAAAGTATGCTGTATGAAGTATGCATATTGTGCACAGCAAGCACACTTTCTGTACACAAGGAACAAATCGAATTTGCATAATGGCAAACTATGCATACTACATACAGCATTCTATGGCATACAGAATACAATGCATACTGCAAACAGTGCATACTTTCTGTATGCACAGACAAATGTTTTATATGCATACAATATGTAATATGAATATGAGTACTACAGCATTCTATGCACACTACTCTACATCCTAAACACAGTGCAAACTTTCTGTACACATGGAAAGGAAATGTGCATACTGTGCCCATTATGCATACTACATACCACAAACAGCATACTATGCATACTACATACTACACATATATTCTGTACGAATGGAATAAAAGAAAATTGCACACTGTGTGCAATATGCATACTACAGCATACTTTGCATACTACATACTTCACATTTTCTGTACGAATGGAATAAAAAAAAACTGCACACTGTTTGCAATATGCATACTACAACATACTCTGCATACTACATATTGCACACAAGATAAATTTTCTGTACGAATGGAATAGAAAAATTGCACACTGTGTGCATTAAGCATACTACAGCATACTTTGCATACTACATGCTGAACAAATATTCTGTATGATTGGAATAAAAGAAAAATTGCACAATGTGTGCATTAAGCATACTACAGCATACTCTGCATACTACATACTGAACAAATATTCTGTATGATTGGAATAAAAGAAAAATTGCACAATGTGTGCATTAAGCATACTACAGCATACTCTGCATACTACATACTGCACACAGTGCAAATTTTATGTACATATGAAAAAAAATTGCACGCTGGACACAATATGCATACTACATACTGCTGCATGTACTCATATAGTATGCATATTATGCACATACATTTTCTGTTTACATGGGATACTGAGACAATCAGCTACATATGCTATAATATACAGTATACAACCAGAGTATGTGGAATATTGTTTTAGTATATGCACTTTATAGCATGCACCCTTACAAGCAGAGTTGTAGACCGACATTGTTCAGCAAAAAAAATTTATATATAAAAAAAAAAAAACATACATATACATTGATTTAAATACAGTATATTAGTGAGTGAGTGGTTGTCCATTTGCCTTATAGGAAAAAGGAATGTAATATAATATACTCACAAACTACTTTCAGTATGTAGTATGCATAATATGTACAGTATTGAGTATATGCACAATATACAGTTCTGTACTCATATAAAAAGTACATTTGCATTCTGTGCACAATATGCATAATACATACACATACTATGCATACTACATACTGCGCACAGTGCATATTTACTGCATGCATGGGGGAAAATATTAGCATACTGCACATATTTAGTGTACATTATGTATATTTTCTGCAAAAATGTATAGTTTACAATCAGAGTACACTATGTGAAATACTGTTTTAGTATGCACTGCAAAGTATGCAGTGAACAGTAAGCTAATATTCCCTTTCCAAGCAAAGCTGAAGTTTACTGATAAAATCGGACTGTGAATGTTGACTCACCTGGGCAATGACAATGCCGGGTTGCTCTGCCCATTCCGATCATCTGACCCGCTGCTGAGTCGCTCGCTGGACGGCGCCCGTGTGGCATCGGTGTCACCCGTTATAGTCAGCGCTGACTCCGAGAGGCTGGGCATCTCTGCATGTGCCAGTGGAGCGAAACTGAGCTCTACGATTTGCCGTGTGCTCTGGTAAATCTGACCCTGCACCACCTGTGGAGTCAGTGTGGGAAGGTCAAACGTCAGGACAGTCTGAGTGCTGGAGGTCAGCGGGTCGAGACTGTCCAGGCTTCTGTACGAGGTCCCCTTGGCACGGTTGGACTCCATGATGCTCTCAAAATGCCGGCTGAAGGCGTCCAGACTGTCTCCAGACTTTCTGCGAGGACCACGGACCAGGATGGGCGATTTTAGAGCCGAGTGGTCGTTACTGAAATGATAAAGATGCATCATGAAGATAATCAAATGGTCTTTTCCAGGATGGTCTGGTCCAAATTGGGGCTGTACATATTTCTTCAAAATAATTGTTAATTGTTTGGTCTGTTACATTTTGCACATCATCATCAAATAAAATGTAATTTTTTTTCCCCTCTAAAAATACTGATTAAAAATTCTATGCCATTTTAATCAGAATGAAACCGATTAACTTAATGAATAGGACATATTGACCAAATTTAAAGGTCATGTTCATCAAAAGATACACATTATGACTTTATGCGGCACCACATTAAATCATTTAATAGTCTGTTAAAGGAACAGTATACCTCCCCCCCCCCAAAAAAAAAAAAAAAAAAGTCATAATTTACTCACCCTCATGTAATTCCAAACAAGTCTGCTGTTATTTTGATTGTGTTACACAAAAGTATATATTTTTTTTAAAATAAGAATTGTTAAGCAGCTCTTTCCATGTAATGGCACTTCATAGTGACCGGGTGCTGTGAAGCTCCAAAAATGGACAAAAGAAACCATAACACAAGTTAATGAGTTTCATGCACTGTAGAGCTGAGCGATAGGATGACGTAATTGGATATCGATCGATGACACTCATTATCAGAGATAATGATCGCCAAAATCAGGAAAGGGCAAAACCATGGATCTGGGAAGTTGTCAGATATATTAAACAGTAGCCCAGGGTGTGAAACTTCGCGGGTAGTTCATGCACGGGTCATTTTGCTCTTCTACCCGCAACAGGCGCGCAAACTGTAAGATGTCTCGGAGTGCCACCTGACAAGAAACGCTGTTAGACACAAAGACACGTGCTTGAAGAAAAACACACTTTATTATATTTTTAAGAACAGACAAAAGAAAAGCCGTTAATGCCTCAAACGCATCAAATTATCCCAGTTCATCTCAGGAGGTGCTGTGAGTTTATTTAGCTTTACATCCATGGAGGAGTTCAAGGTTAACGTGCATTGTGAACGCAACTCTGCAGGCTCAGATGCAAGTGATTCAATAAAAAGCTACAAGACACATTGATCTTGAACCTAAAATTGAGTTTCTATTTTCTTATCTATAGGCGGCATTAACTATTACTAAAAACACAACACAAACTCGATAAGAACACAGATTTGGCAGTATTATTTTGGGAACACAAGGGTATTTATTAGGCTTATTTATTATGATTATTACTTTTATAATTGTCTTTAGGTCGTAATTTGTAGGCTATTAGTCATTTTGCACCTGTTGTTGGAGATGGGTACTTGCGTGATGGCAGATGGGGCCGTTGGAGATGGTAAATGTTTGGATTTGGGGAGGTGGTTATATAAGATTTTATGCTCACTTGGGGGTGGGGGGGTTGAAGATGTAATCGGATATCGCAATTTGGCGATTAAACATAAAACAAATATTTAAATATCGCCCAGCCCTTATGCACTGTATTTAAAGTTATTCACGGTCCACATCCAGATACAAAAATGGCACATAATTGATACCAAAACCGCATTGGCTTTAGCTTGTGTAGTAAGCAAATGTCATTTCTGGGTGGGGAAGATTATCAGTGAATTACTACTTAAATGTTGGTCTTTTCCTCTTACAATGATATTGTACATCTTCAAAACACATGCATAATTGTTCAAGTTGTTTGAACTACTATTGTGATACTTTTAGGCTGTTTTTTTGCGTTTTTTCGGAGCTTGACAGAAATAAGCCGTCAATTGGAAAAGAGCTGCTTGAAGGAGAATCGTTGTGTTCCACAGAGAAAAAACAAACAAACAGCGTACGTGTTTGGAATAACATGAGGATTATATAAGGAAAGAACAAACATTTTTGGGTGACTGTGTGTGTGTGTGTGTCTACACACCACTTCATCATCATTCTGTAAAAGTCCTCATCCTCATGTCGCTCCTGATCGGCCAGTAGTCTCCTCACATCACCCTGCATCCTGACTGTCACCCAGCTCGCAACATCCTCCTCTTCCTCCTGTCCATCTCTTCTCCCACTTGGCGTCTCTCCTAACGGGCTGCTCCAGGCACAGGAAGTTCCCATGACACTTCGGTTACTCCCAAACGCTGAATCAGCGTCTTCTTGCTCCGCTAACAGCACCTCGTCGATGTCCGTCTCGCGGTAACAACGGAACGGAGCGGCGTCCAGATCGGTCTGAATTATTCCAGTTTTGGGGGAGGTGCCAGGGGCCTCTGGGGGCGGAGTCACTAGCTCCACCTCCACACATTGGACTTCATGACTTGCTCTGTGAGCGTGCTCCTCCAGTGCCAGAAAAGTGGGCGGGATTGGGATGGAGTGACCACTAGGTGGCGCTGTAGAGGCTTCTGGAACATCTAGGTGGAGGTGAATTATGTAAACAAATATTAATTTTTCTATATAGCTTCTGTGATGTGAACCTTAACAACTATTTTCAACCCTACGGAGATGCAGGTGTGCGCTGCATGGCGGATCTGTATTTCGCTGGCGAGTAAGTGTGTGTGTGTGAGTGAGAGAAAAAATACGTTTACATTTATGCATTTGGCAGACACTTTTATCCAAAGTGACTTACAGTGCACTTATTACAGGGACAATCCCCCCGGAGCAACATGGAGTTAAGTGTCTTACTCAAGGACACAATGGTGGTGGCTGTGGGGATCAAACCAGCAACCTTCTGATTACCAGTTAAGTGCTTTAACCCACTACGCCACCACCACTCTCAAAATAGAAAGAGTCATGTGGAATTACCGATGTTTAAAGTGGCTCTCGTCAGGGATAACATCACTTCAAAATTCTTGTACAGCTTTTCAATTGCTAAACAACTGTTTACAATAACAGAGGGGAGGGTTATTGCGGTGCTTTCCATTATAGCTATGTGAGGCTGATTAGGGTGAAATATACTGAAAGATAAAAAGCTTCACATATTAAAAGTGATTTCGAATAATAGAAACTGTTGTATTGATTAAGTCATGGGGGGTGACAATTTAACATAATTGCTTTTTTATGGAGTGTAATGATATTAAAGTGAGTGAAAAAGACAAATTGAGATTAACAGGCCACTCACTTTCTGGTTTGTTGGCAGTGTTTTCTGCAGGAGTGCCAAACAGAAACTCCCATTTGGCACGAGCAATTTTCTGACAGTGAAGAGACGGGCCTGGCATTAAAGAACCACCATCAGACTGCCACACACACACACACACACACACACACACACACACACACACACACACACACACACACACACACACACACACACACACACACACACACACACACACACACACACACACACACACACACACACACACACACACACACACACACACACACACACACACACACTTTAAGTTAGCTTAATCCTGCAAACAATATGCCTAATAAGAAATATAAGCTAAACTAATTTCAAAACATTAGTTTTGTTAATTACAATTAATCATTAGTTAATTGTAAATCGTTCATACTGTAAAACTATTTTTACATTAATTGTCACATTGAATTGAATGTGAAAATGTACAAATGCTATAAACACAATATTTGGTTTTATTCCTGAAACAAGCAGAACAAACATCTTTGTAAATTATTACGTGTATGTTCCTTCAAATCTAATGAATCTATGAAATATTAACACCGACATTTACACAAATTAACACAGGAGGCCTATTGAAATAAATGTAACTTTTTACATAAGAACGGTTTAACAAACAATTTGCACATTGAAACGTATGCAACAACTTATGCAAGAATGTTCAAATCTTACATTAAACCATTCAATGCAACAATTTACGCAACAATTGTTTTATGTATGATTTACACGTCAAATTGAATGCAACAGTTTGCGCTGAAATGGGTTTACGTATAATTTATACATTAAATTGAAAACGACAATTTACACAAGGATTGATTATGCATTTAATTGAATGCGAAAATGTATATGAGAATGGTTGCATGCATGACTTACACATTAAATTGAATGCAAAGGTTTACGTAAGAATTGCTTGATGCATGATTACACATTAAATTTAATTTTAAATATAATTTTATGTAAAAAAATTATTTTAGATTTAATTTACATTAAAGTGTGGCAATTTACGTCAGATTTACTCATTAAATTGAATGCAACCATTTTACATAAAAATGGATTCATGCATGATTTATACAGTAATTGAATGCAACCAATTATGCAAGCATGTTTTTTTATGATTTATTTACACAATATATAGAAAGAGACAATTAATGCAAGAACAGTATCATGCAGGATATACACATTCAATTGAATGTGACAATTTACACAAGAATAGTATTAAATTGAATTTACACATTTTATAGAAAGGAACAATCTATGCAGGAAAGATTTACACATTTAATTGAATGCAGAAATTGTATCAAAGACTGTTCAATTAAGTCATCAGGCCCAATACACTCACGTCTCACCTGTATTCCTGAAGAGTGGGGATCCGATTGGTTGCTGTTCTGGCTGGACTCAGGCGAGAGGCAATCACTGTCCCCTAGGCTTCCCGTCACCCCGCTGGAACTCGGGGATGACCCTGCCATACCCTGGTGCTCTCCGAACCCTTGTTCCTCCTCTCCTCTCTCCCAGTCTCCCTCCTCCAGTATGACCGTCCCTAGAAGCAATGCCTGTCTTCTCCTACATTCAGCCTGTCTCTGTTGTTGCATTAGCCTGGTCATCTCCTCTACTCTTTTCCCTGGGCTGAGGTTTGCTGAATCGCTCACATTCTCCTGTCCCATTTCAGTGACCCCAATCTCACTCTTGCTGTACACGGGGCTGCTACTCTTGAGAGTCAAACTGAACTTCCCCTCCTCTGTCTTTGCCTGCTCTCTCCAGTGCTGTCTAGAAGTCCAGCTGACAGGAGAATCATCCAAACTTTGACCAATAAACAACCTCCTGGAGATCTCCACACTTTCAGCAATGACATGGTCTTCACAGTCCTCTTCGTCTAGGAACCAGGGTTCCTCAGAGGTCCATTCCTCTCCAGTGTACTGTGGGGGCTTGTGACGGTGCAGGGTGGGGCTTTCGGTGGCTCTAAGCTGACGCGGATCTCGGAGTGGAGAGCACACATCTGCTTTGGACAGACTTGGATGAAGAAGGCGAGAGGGAAGGGCAGGGGAATCAAGTGCTCCTCCCACTGGGACAGAGCAGAACGAGTGCTCGGCCAGGTCATCTCTTAAATCCGAGCTCTGGGTAGCTGGTTCTGCATGTAGGTGGGGAGGAACCGCATTCGTTGTAGAATGGTCTGGTGGGTGAGATTCATGGACGGGTATGTTCATCTTAATGCCCAAATGCTGCACAGGACTCTGCTGTACGGACCCATGCTGGACATCCCCAGACAGATATCCACAGATTGTGCGGTTCAAATGAGATGAACCCACTAATACTTCAGAGCTTTGGACCTCATTGAAAATTGTCGAAACTTTGGAGGCTTCATCTGCAATCCTGCGAGCAACCTCAGGACTGCTCAAGGAGTTATTGCTACCACTTAACTGGTTCAAACCATGTGTGGGTTTGTTTGCCAGGCTGGTCCTTTGCCCTGACAGAGCCCTGTCTTCAGTTCCGGTTTCCCAAATTTGACTAACTGGAGATGAGTCTTGCTTTGAAGGAAGGTTCTGATTTGGGGATCCTTGAGTCCTTGAGGTGGATTTCTGCTGGTTGGTGTGCTCAGTGTGTGACGTGAAACCATCTGATGCTGGGCTTTTATGGACACCACATGGAGCTGCATCCCTGCCAGGTTTGGGATCACTGAGGGAGGCACTGCTGTTTGGTACTGGTGAGCCCGTCCAAGACTGGCATCGTGCTCTCTGGTGCTGGTGAGACTTTGGACTCCAGTCTGACTCACGTACAAACTTACACCTCAACTGAGGAGAGCCAGACTCTTCCAGAGCTTGCGGTGTTGCAGCTCGACCATTGGAATCCAAAGTAGAACAACGAAATTCTGGAGAGCCCATGTGCTGATGAAATGAACTACTATTGCAAGAGGATTCAGCAGGACCAGACCAGGCTGGATCACTACACCTCTTACATGGGCAAGTTCCTTCCTCGCGTATCCCACTGGGTCTGTTACAAGGACTCTCCACGGTTTTGATGTGGGGCTTCTCAATGTAGCTGAAAGTGACGACGGACCTCTGTCCGAGCGCGGGTTTGGACTTCTGGTGATGGCCACAGGCCTTACAAGGTGTTCCTGGGCCAGAAGTCCATCCAGAGTGGGACAGAGAGTGGGCATGTTTCATCGGTTTACCTTCAGTGTTGTAATTGAGGCCATCGGACACCTGTTGGAACGGCTCTTGCCGGGGAACATTGTGTCTCTGAGTGGAATTCAGGGAAGCGTGTGAATCGGGCTGCAGTCGGAAGCTAACATTTGGTTTGAACGTAGCACAGGGGTGTGTGTTGCTGGGAAGTGTGGTAATCTCGGATGCCACTTGGGCTAATTTGGTCAAAGCCTCAACGGGACAATCTTGCTCCACAGTCGTCTCGCAGGAATGACCCTTCTCATCATGCTCTGGCGGGGATCTCACCTCCACATACAAATGAAGGACTTTTCCAGTCTGAGACATGATGTCATAACACAACACAAAGAGATTATGAGGAAAATATTGAAGAGCAACAGACTTCTAGAAAGATCCTTCTTTGTTCCAGATTGTGAGCTCTTTGTGATTTGAGTATATTTTTAGTTCATGGTGTCACTGTTCTTCAGATACCCTCTCCTGCCAGAGCAGCCACTACGGTTGAAGATGGCACGAACCATTGCACCTAAGAAAGGGGGAGGGGGGGGGGGGCAGATAGTTAATACAGTATATTTGTTTTCGGTTCAGTTTACAGCTGATCACACTGCAATGAATCGATCAAGGAAAAATGATAAAACATCTGATCAAGTCAACATAATTTAAACCCTAATAAGTTTCTTAACGGGATAGTTCACACTCACTCACCCGCCAAACACAAAATGGTGTGTTAGGGACTGACAGCCTCAGTCACCTCACCTTTCACTTTCGTAGCATCTTTCTTCCATTCAATTAAACTAAATGGTGGCTTAGCCGAGGGTCGGTGAGGGTGAAGGTGAGCAAAATGACAGAATTTCCATTTTTGAATGGCCTATTCCTTTAATACACATTCCTACTTATTATACAAGACTCATATCATTCCAGGTTTCCAAATAATTGTCTTTGCGAGCTTTCTTCAAAACTTGGTCCACCTCGGAAATGACTTTACTTTTTGGCTGATGTCACTAAGGTCTCTTAAATTTCCACCAATGTTTCAAATTAACATATTAGTTTAGATTGACTACCTCATATGTGAAGCAATAATACAGTACGCGGTGTAGTGTATAGCTAGGCTATGTCTAGAATATTCAGGAATATTTAAGATGCTACCAATTAAAAACAAGAATTCAATACAGGGGCCACATTTTGAATTTTGTGGGCATTTTCGTCACTTTTGGGAGCATTTTTACCAATAAGCCGTGGTTAATTTCTGATCTGGTTTCAACCAACGGATGCTGACGGTGTTTCGGAAAAGGGAGGAGTTTGGAGTGAACTCCCACGTCTCATGATCCAATCAATTCCCGATGGATAAAATTAAGTCTTACCCATTGCTTTCTCGTTGAATACCCCGTTTCACTATGAAGTATGTCACATTACAAAAGTAAAATGGGTTGCAAATAGAGATCAACCGATACTCGTTTAGTTTTCTCGATATTCAAGCATTTGCCATAATCGGATCAACGATAAATGGGGCAATCTAGTGAGTGTTTAAGAAATCGCACGCACAAACCGTCATTACAGTGAGTGCAAGAGGAAACAATCAGTGTTCACAGGTAAAGTAACTTGCTTTTGCAATGCGTTGCTACACTCAAAAAAAAAAAAACGTTGGGTTATTTATTCTACCCAATAGCTGGGTTAAACATTGGGTCATTCTGTTGGGTTATTCCTAACGTTTGTTTTTATAATAACGCACCCAGTTGGGTTAAAATTGGTTTCGCAATGACATTTTAAAATTTCAACGGTCGACCAGTGCCACTGCCAACAGAAGATACAGAGTATCTTGCTCAAGGACACAATGGTGGTGGCTGTGGGGATCGAACCAGCAACCTTCTGATTACCAGATTACCAGTTATGTGCTTTAGACCACTACACCACCACTCCAATATCACGTTATATGAACACTTTCATTTTCTTTATCAACATACAATAACAGTAGATTAATTAAATAATTTCCCCCTAATTTAGGGTCTGCTGTATTGCTGCTCACTTGGCTACCGACATAACACTTGCTATAAATCCAGCCTATTTTAAACTATTAAGACGCCTCGGCTTGAAGACTCATTATCCGATGTTGCAGACACGGCAGTCATTTTTACAGTGTAACATTTAAAAAAAAAAACTCTTTATATAGCAACGTTTCGGTCTCACGACCTCCATTCAGATGCCCGATGAAGGTCGTGAGACCGAAACGTTGCTAATATAAAGAGTTTTTTTTAAATGCAAGTTCTGAAAGTGTGCGGGAGTTTCTCGTTTACAGATTTTCGACCGATCTTTTTTTCCTACGCACCTATTATCTGCAGGTGTGCGATGGTTTTTTGTTGATACAGTGTAACATTAAAATACTTCAAAGCTGAAATATGAAACATTTTATCTATAGAAAGTTATATCTGCAAGGCACTAAATTCTATAATACACAAATTAGACTCAAGACATTACACCAGGGATCGACACCATGGAGCGCCATGTCAAAAAGCGAAAAGAAACAAATGAAACACAGAATATAGGCTGCCATCGACGCTCCGACCAAAGCAAAGCGGGCGCATTTACTCGACTTTACTAGACTTTTGAAAGTTGGGTATTTATGTTCGTTTGAAAACATTTGATTTTTTTATTAATTTTGCCTATTAATATTATTGTTATTAATATTGTTGTTGCTGCTGCTGTTATACATTTCTTTATTTTATTATGGTTGTAATATAAAACTTTTGCACATTTTTGCTCTGTTGGGTCCTCTTAATAAATAAATGAATTTATGTGAGATTTTTCCTACTAAAATGCAAGCTCTTGCATTCTGAACTTTTATAATATTAACCTGTTGATGTGCGCCCCCTTTTTAAGCACGGACCATGAAAATGACACACCTGAACTGAAATGGTTGTATTTACGGGACCCTTTGGAGTACGGACACAGTTGTAGTATCTTTTGAAAGAAGACACTTTGGGCTTTATTTCCCAAGTTTCAGAATTAATATATGTTGTTATTTTGTAAAGTTAGAGAAGCTGAAGTTTATAGTAATGGAAATATTTTGTGCTGAACGTGTATTTATAATCTAAAAAAACAATAATAAAAGTGCCAAGACAACCCAGAAATACAATGTTCTCAAAGCCACGAGTCTAAAGAAGTTATGTTTCAAATTTGAAGATGATCGAACCAAAAATGAGGTTCCTGCAGCTTTTTTCACTGTAAAATCACTGCAGAGTAAAATTACGTCTCCGCCTCTCAAGACGACACTAAATCTGACGGCACTGCTTGACTATTATGAAAAAAACTACGTTGCATTTTTTTAAAATATACTTTGGAGACGGCTGGTTTTGTTTATGAGACTCTAATATATAAGATAATATACAGTTTTACAACATGAATGCTGCTCAGATTGCAGTTTGTTGAAGAACGATGATGAGATCTCATGTAAACAATGGAGAATATATCAATATTTCTCAGATTTATCACTTTTATGGAGAAAAGTGCTATTGGATGTTTTTCGATGAACGCTTGTCATGGACGATTGACCCAAGTGTGTTGAACTGGATTCATCTGGCGATCGTTTTTTCATAATAAAAGTCCCATTTTGATATTGCATGTTTTTATTTGTACTCCTGGTACAAATAACTCAATTGCTGTTTCTGGAGCATTGCTATCGTGAAACAGAGATCGGATATCAATGTTGACCCCTTAGACCTTTGAATAGATGTATGATTTGTTAATATTAAATACATTTATAGACGGTAAATTATATATTAAAATGTAAGCAGTGTGACGTCACTACCACGTGCAGACGATTGCGTATCAACAGGCTAAGATGACTAATCTTCTCACTGATTACACAATCGATCATTTTCAACCCTCCAGTTCGTTCTGTTGAAGAGACCATGAATGAACCACAATGCAGAAGCTTCAAGAAGTCACTTTTCCTATTGTAATAGACGGACAGTATTTTGTCTTCAAGAGATTATTCTGTATTTCAAGATAAACACCAAACTGACAATCTGCATGAAGGTACAGGATTATTAACCACACGACAGAGAAACTCACCTTTAAAATCCTACACAGTACACATCACAAAAAGCTCATACTGTGACTGTAAACATCCAGTCAGGCTTATTTGCAGTGGCTTTGCATATAAATATAGAACATATTTATATGCAGAAAACTTCAAATGAGGTTGATTTTAACAGGCTGAATCAGAGTATAAAGTAGATGTGAGCATTACCAGCTTTGAAGAACATGCACATATTCAAGATTCTGCTAAATCAACAGATAATGTGTCACTAAAATCAAACATTTGATTGGCTCCAAATAAAAAGTAAAATTATAGCTTTTTTAATGTAAAAAAGGCAGTGTAAGTGGATTTATTAGGTACGTGGGCTTAATTGGGTCACTTCCCCCATACATACATATATACACACACACAAACAATTATTTTGTTATTTTTGCATATCAGAGATTTAGACTTGCTTTAAGAGGATTTATATTAAATATAAGTGTATTTATTTATTTATTTATTTATATATATATATATATATATATATATATATATATATATATATATGTGTGTGTGTGTGTGTGTGTGTGTGTGTGTGTGTGTGTGTGTGTGTGTGTGTGTGTGTGTGTATTTTCACTTGTTAGTAAAGTCAGTTAAGACAATATACTTATATTCAAGATTTATTCTCTAAAAGCAAGTCTAAATATCTGATATGCTGCTGCTCAGGTCAACGTATCTTTTTAAAATGATTTTTAGATATTTTAAAATATTTAGTATTCTCAGATAACAATTTTTATTCTGCAGTGTAGCTGCTAAAATAAATGTAATTTAAAAAAAAAAAAGTTTTAAATCACAAAAACAAAAAATTATTACTTTGTTGCAGTGTATAATGGGGTGAAGACTTCCTCTCTCACCTTTGTTTACTTCAATCCATTTTTAACTCACTACATGTCTGTGTAAAGATAGTAGATACTTCTAGTAAGCTGTTCTTGTCTCTCTCTCTCTCACTCTCTCTCTCTAAAAATACTCACTCACCCTTCTGCACTGAAAACCATCTGTCCATTTAAACTGACACGTCATACCTTTATCATCAGCTTCCCACCATTACTCTGTCCAGCAGACCATACAAGCACTTCCTTACAACACTATCTGCTTCACCTCGTTTCCTAGTCAGTGTCGCCTGCCTGTCTGAAACATCTTTAAACAGGCCGTTTATTTGTGAAATATGAGGAGATTGCCTGTTGCTGTGATATGCTATATAGATCTGAAATATTTATGACACCACTTAACGTTTAATGCAGGAGGCTTTTCAACCTTTGCTTTCAACTGCTCCAAGTTGAAAGAGGTCACCCACATGACAGTAGGATGTTCTGGTGCAGAGATATTGGTGTTGTTCCATGTTTGCAAGGGTAACCCATCTGGTTGCTATGCAGTTACCAGGGTGATTTTTAACATGGCTCCTTGCCATCCTGAGTGAAATAGATTAACCCGGAAGTCTCTACGATGTTAAGGTGCAGAGATATGTGATTTGTTACTTGGATGCTAGGGTAAACCCATCTGGTTGCTATGCAGTTTCCAGGGTGATACTTAACATGGCCCCTTGCCATCATGAGTGAAAGAAGTCAACCGGGAAGTCTCTACGATGTTCTGGTACAGAGATATTTGATTTGTTACTTGGTTGCTATGTTAACCCCATCTGGTTGCAATGCAGTCACCAGGTTGATACTTAACATGGCTCCTTGCCATCCTGAGTGAACAAAGTCAACCCTGAAATCTCTACGATGTTAAGGTGCTGAGATATGTGATTTGCTACTTGGTTGCTAGGGTAACCCCATCTGGTTGCAATGCAGTCACCAGGGTGACATTTAACATGGCTCCTTGCCATCCTGAGTGAACAAAGTCAACCCTGAAATCTCTACGATGTTCTGGTGCCGAGATATGCGATTTGTTACTTGGTTGCTAGGGTAACCCCATCTAATAGACCGGTCAATTTGACACCTCATTTGTGGTCTACGCCAAACGGTGCAGGACAAGTTAGGTGCCAAAATTTTATGTAGTAATAATAATAATTAGTATGTGAGATTACAATAGTGATGCTTTTCTCTGGAAGCATCACTTATTAATCATAAAATGTTCTATTGATCAGAACTGCAAAAAAACAGAAGTGTTTTAGAAGTGTTCCCCCACATCAATCATCATTTATCGAATTTTTTAAACCTTATTAACTTGCTCTTTGTAATTTTTTAAAGCACAACATAAGAAACAGTAATATGATGACAAAATCTAATAAAAAAATAAATGTACACAATTTTAGAACCATTAACCGTTTTTTTGCATCGTTACATAATTTAAATATAATTTAAGCACATCTCCCTCTGCAAAATGAGTTTCTTGTAATTATTTTTTGCATTATCAATGCAGATTATGGTTATTTTACACACACAGCTATGATACAGTGCTAAAAAAAAATATATTTATAATTAATTTTATTATATACATTTTTGTAAATAAAAAAATAAAATACTAATATTATTTTACAAATATTTTATACATATTTAAATATTTCAGTTTTTACAATAAAAAGAGTAAATATTATTATTATTATTATTATTATTATTATTTTTACATTAGTATTAATATAAAAAAGCTAAAAATAGTCCTATAAATAGGCTTCATTTTTCTAGGCTTCGATTTTGGGGTATAAATATGACCCAAATATCTTCCTGACAGGTTGCATGAGATTCAACCAATTAATGACCTATTACTGCACTTGTCCTGAGAGTAATTTATTGTGAGAATTCACTATGATAACAGGGTCACCTGCAACACAAACACATAACAAAGGTCACAGAGGAGAGATCGAGTATCAGCACGTCCCAGTTGTCTGTATTTTGCATGTTTACAGGTAGAACCGATGTGTAATTAACGTCAGAGCAAAAACTGCTCGAATGTCAATATAGTGCAGCCGCTGTGCTAATATTAGCTGACCACAACCCTGAGATTTCCCAAGTGAGAGAATGACTTTCCTTTAGATGACAACGCAGGGCTTGATGACTATTTTTAAAGACCTGAAATCAAAACTGACCCTATTTACTTTCTTAAAAGACCCCATGAAGAGTTTAGTCCATGGCTACACTTAGTAGTACTGCTGTAGCATACAACAAGCTGAAAGCAGAAAACAGTGTTCTGCAATCTTGGTAAAACTATTACAGACATGCACATAAACAGCCTTGATTATGATGATGGGACCTAAGATAGGAGGCATCTGTTACAGTCAAGTACTTTCTGCAATGGCTACATTTTAGCACCTTTATATGGACTGATGAATGAATAAATTTGCCCTGAATTATAAAGAAAGCTGGTGAAAGCCGTCATCATGGAGACAGGTCGGGTGACAGCTCAAACTGAACGAATGCCATCCATCCCGCTCTTCTTCCCAGCCTCATTCGCTCTCGCTCGGATTCTCACCACTTAAAATCATTCACACTGATTTCTGTCCAAAAGGCACATCTGGCGTTTAAGTGCATGTATTTGAAGAAGTCCCTCTGAAGACAGGAAGCACTATAGGTAAAGTGGGAGGTGTTTTTCACCTACTGCACACCTGACTGCATAATGGACGTGAAGCTAGAGTGGCGCGATTACATACAAAGTCAATGCAAAGATGCGGAATGAAGCGAATGGCAAGACTCGAACACGCGAAATCACTTAATAAGAAAATGTTCAACTCGAGTGAGAAATCCGCATGACGCGTTGTTACGAAAGCCAATCAGCATTGAGATTGTCTGAATGTCACTGGCGTACTGACGTAGTAGCAGAAGAAATCAGGAAAAAAAAAAAAAATGGATGTTAAAATTGTTGTAGCAGCATGTGGGCACCCGGAATCGTATGACACAACGTCATACATGTACAGAAACCGGACGAAAAAAGACAAATCGCTTGGAGGAAAGCGAGCGAGGAAGTTGCGCGTGAAAATATGTGCGTCTACTTGATTCCAGCTATTGGTTGAACTTTACTATGAAGTCGTAGAAGCCCCGCCTCCTGTACTTTTCCGGAAGAGAAGCGGGAATACTTGCGGGTTCGCGTTACTCGGGCAAATGCGAGTTTAAACACACATTTATAATCCAGCGGTCAAACTCTCGCGAGCAATGCGAGACGAACATTTTCTTTGCATTGTATGTGAACGCACCATTAGTGTGTAATGACATGTACACCGGAGTGTATAGGTGTCAAGACGTGATGATCTGAGGTTTGTTATGTTGATATAATTGACTACTTGGAGTTGCTATGACAGCCAAAAACAGCTAAATTTAAAATTTATTTGGATCACTTGTTTTGGTAGTTTTTACATTGCGTCTCGAGACCAGAAACAGAAATCAGGCAAATAGAATCATAATGGCGCCGCCCAGCGGTTGCTCAGGAAAACTGTGGATGAGGAGGATGAGCGGTATTGTCCGCCAGGGGCGGACCACCGGGAAAGGAGCGAGCTGGCGGTTGAGGACCGGGCAACAGCGTGTCAGGTGGCCGGCGAGCAAGTTCCCCCCTCTCCCTCTGTCTCTCCCTCTGTCTCTCTGTCTCGCCCATTCCATCTCCCGACACCTCCCCTCGTCTCTCCCCCAGGACCACAGGAGGCGGGATGGACCACCGGCTGATAGAATGGCCGGAAGGGCAGCAACTCCCCTCCAGAGGAGAGGGGGGTGGGGGGGAAGTAAGTGAGACCGGTGGCACCCCAGCTTGTATGGGGCAGGGGAGCAGAGTGACGAGGAGGAGGGCATGGCCGGGCCATGATGGTGCACGACCGGCGCTGAATCAGCTGATCAGCGGGTGAATGAGATAAAGGGGAGCCGGAGACACCAGTTTGAGAGAGAGAGAGAGAGAGAGAGAGACACACACACACACACACACACACACACACACACGGTTGCTAAAGACCTACTTTCTCCTCTAGTTAATAGGATTTATCTTCTCCAGTCTGTGATACATAAACACCCCTGCAGGTCTGATCCTTCCATTAACATGCTAATCCGAGTCCTGCGGGGAGTAGTGAACGCACCCTTCACACACCTCTGTATTCATCTCATTTCATGAAAACATGTCCAGGTCATCTTTCACTCCAAAATTAAAATAAGGATAATAACTGACTAAAGGTCTATTTTTAGGACCATTACAAGTTTTGGGATTGTGGGGATATTTTCATGACAATACTTGATCATTTTATATTCACCTAATATTCTCATTTCATTACAGGGGTGTACGTCATGGCGGGGGGGTGGTGTACGTCATGCCAGGGGCTCCCCGACCTGAGAGAATGAGAATGAGGGAGGAATGTGGCACACATTGCCCCCTAATCAGGCTAATCAAGCATCCGAGAGGGATAAGGGCGACTGAGGACGGCAATGGGAGAGAGAGAGAGAGAGATTTACGGGCAGCTGTCCGACACCTGTGTGTGTGTGTTTGTCTTTTTGGTTGAGTTTTATATTAAACTATTATTTATATTGTCAAGCCGGTTCTCGCCACCTCCTATCCAACACCTGGAACTAAACTGAACTGGTGGGCTTAAGGCACCTGTATTTATATGACTGGAAAGTTCTAGAAAGTTCTAGAAGTTACTCCAAATTTACTCAACACTGAATCTCTCTGGAATGTTCTGTAAAATAGGTACATTTCAAAATATCACCGTCCTTGTCACAAAAGCAAAGTTTGTGGGGATTAATAGCCATTTTATATATTTTTGATGCATTTGCAATTAGGAAATAACACTTACTAACCAGGAACCCAAAATAAATGGGGTGAAAATATGTCCTGGGCATGTTCTTGGCAGGTTTTGTAATATTCACCCAATTCTCCTGGGCTCATGTACATCACACATATTAAATAAACTTGAATTCACTTTTCCCCCCCCCTCGCTCAGAACAGCTGATAAAACAGATTTAAAGACTGATATATAGTCACAAACGTATGTGGTACATAATGTCCTATTAGTAAAATGTTTTTGATTAAAGTAACCAAACGAGAACCAAAATTGTTGGAATCAGCACAACAACAGCATTATGCTACACATACACAAACATGACTGTAATTCAATTCATATAATGCACACTAATCAAATATCGATGTTAATAGCCTGTCGCCCTGCATGACTGACAACTGATCTCAGTTTTGGTATTAAATAACATTCATGATGAATCACATTTCAAATACAAATAGACTTTAGCGTGGAGCCAGAATCAAATTAGCCCTGGTCACACCAGGTACAAGGCCACAAATTGTCTTAAAACCCACTTAAGACTCACAAACACAAAAGGGCAAGATCTTTATCATACATCTGGAAATGAGAAGGTCACCTGGAGGTCAGACAATTGGCTTGTGATACCAGTTTCGGTACCATAGCAGAAATATGCTAATTGCCAATGTGCTATTGAACACACCCATTTAGCCCATTTAAAAAGTTACTTTTCAAAATAAATGTAAATAAAAAAATGCTAAGAAATCCATGTTTCCTTTAAAGAGGCACAATTATGCTTTTTTGTGAAACTTTACCTACTGTAGTCCACCCATTACTTCTGTCAAGTAAGTACATCACTATGTAACACATTTGCATAATGCCCGCCTAAAGCTGCGTTCACACTGCCCGCTACTTTGTTGGTACATGTCGCCAATGGCTGGCGGTTTGGTCGCACCACTAGCCAGACCCCCCCCCCACACACACACACACACACACACACACACACACACACACACACACAAATGAGTTCAGTTTCACTGTACACTCATTACACGGACATCAATGCCATTTACATGCTCATGAATATTCTGATAATAATCTGATGTTGGTGATATTTCGATTATGAATGGGTCACGTAACCATATTAACATACGTGTTGTCCAGACTGATCTCATGAAAATTGTGACTGTGAAAAAATATTGTTCATTGCACATATCGATGCACTTACGAAGTGAAATGGCCACGGAGTTCCGCTAAAAGCGAGAGCAATTTTCTCCAAAACAGATGAGGTATTCAAGACTAATGCTCTATCGAGTTATAATTCATCAAGACCAAACTCCCTACCCTAAACCTAACTGATAGTGTCATAGAAAGCAAATGTGAGATGAAAAAAGCAATTGCTGAAGCCACCACACTATTTTTTGGTGCTTCTATGACATTTCCGGCTCACGGCTCTTCAGGACTTGTACCCCTGTCCTTTGCATCACAAGTGCAACGCAGTCGCAGTTGAGCTGCCGTACAATTTGTTCACAGTCAAACAAGCTTGGAAATATAGATGGTTATGTAATCCAAACCATGCCTAGTCCACACTTAATACGTTTTCATTTGAAAACGCATCTTTTTCTCTCCGTTTTGGCTTTCCGTCCACACTAAGACGGCATTTTTATCCGTGAAAACTGAGCTTTTTAAAAACGCACTCCAAAGCGGATACATTTGAAAACGCCGTTTTCGCGTTGTGGTGTGGACTGTGAAAACGGTTGTTTTGGTAAACTATGACGTATATTAAGTCATGTGATCTATCCAACCAAAACAATCAAGATGGCGGCCCATGTTATAGCGGCGCTGTTGTACTTGATACTCACTTTGATAGTGTTGTTAAAAAAGCGTTGTTTGTACAACCTTCACATTGCGTTCCGTCAAAGGCGAAGGGAAGTGTACCGGGAATTGGTGTCCGGCGACGGAACACGAGGACAATTACGTTTTAGACCGTACATGCAACGGGGATTTTCCACATGTGCAGTGACACGATTTAAGCGTTTTCATACGCTTCAGTGTGGACGAGCAACTTTTGGAAAACGTTAGTGTGGACGGAGAGCGTTTTGAAACTAAAACGCCGTTTTCAATTGTATCCGGATTAATGTAGACGCAGCCTAGAGCTGTCACTATCGAATATTTTGGTATTCGAGCGATCTAACGATTATCCTGGCGATTAATTGAGTAATCGGAGAAATTATTTAATAACTCAGATTGCATAAAATTGTCGAGTAAAGTAACAAAATTGTTGGA
Organism: Moxostoma hubbsi; assembly: GCA_032164185.1. NCBI lineage: Eukaryota > Metazoa > Chordata > Actinopteri > Cypriniformes > Catostomidae > Moxostoma > Moxostoma hubbsi. The sequence continues at coordinate 1,281,861 of JAVLUX010000173.1, read as the reverse complement.
ATCATCACAATACACGACGACTTTGTCTTGTACGCCAACAGACAGCATTACTCTACAATTACAAACAAACATCAATGTAATTCAACCCATGTTAATGCACACTAATCAATTCACAGTCCTCTTCACAAATTTGAATTTCACTTTGTCGATTCGGCAATTTTGCAAGAGTATTTTTTTAATCAAGTAATCGTGACAGAACGGATTCAAAGGTTTAACTAAGCCATGTGCTGTAGTAAAAGTGTTTAGATGTCATTAGATAGCATTGTGTGAAAAACAGGGTGAAAAGTGAGTCTTTATGAACTGATAATCTGCCGTTTTACATTTACATCCATGCATTTGGCAGACGCTTTTATCCAAAGTGACATACAGAGCCCTTATTACAGGGACAATCCCCCCGGAGCAACCTGGAGTTAAGTGCCTTACTCAAGGACACGATGGTGGTGGCTGTGGGGATCGAACCAGCAACCTCCTGATTACCAGTTATGTGCTCTAACCCACTACACCACCACCAAAGTGACTTACAGTGCACTTATTACATGGACAATCCCCCTGGAGCAACCTGGAGTTAAGTGTCTTACTCAAGGACACGATGGTGGTGGCTGTGTGGATCAAACCAGCAACCTTCTGCTTACCAGTTATGTGCTTTAGCCCACTACTATAAGATAATTATATACGTAATAATGAGCAACAATGACAGGAAGCTCATCTGAAGTGTTTGCGTGATCAAGTTGGAGTGGTGGTGGCGTAGTGGGATAAAGTACATACCTGGTAATCAGAAGGTTGCTGGTTCAACCAGAAAGAGACACTGCAGCACTTTAAGAGGGCCAGAAACGACACAGATCTACTGAATGAGATTAAACCAGACTTTACAAGCTTTTCAGCTCTCAAGAACCATGTGAACACTGCAACACACTTAGGCAATATTTTACCCAAAAATTATGTCATGCTCAACTCACCCTCATGTTGTTTCAAACCCATATGACATCCTTTCTTCCGTGGGACACATTGAGGAGCTGTAAGGCAGAAAGACTTTCTCAGTCACCATTCACTTTTATTACACAGAAAAAAAGATGAAATGAAAGTGAATGGTGGTGACTAAGGTTAACATTCAGCTTAAAATCTCCTTTTGTGTTCCACAGATGAAAGTCAGATGGGTTTGGAACAACATGGGGATGAGCAAATAATGACAGAACTTTCATTTTAGGGTGAAATGTTCCTTAAGACATCGTTTGCATCCAGACAACACCAGTAGGATAAGATGGAGCTTTTTATAATTATTACAACATGATTAGTGATAACACTGATTTTTTAAAGTAGTAAAAATCTGTTTTGGTCATTTAATGAAATACTTCAAATTAATCACTTCAGCAAAGCTTTTTTAACTTCCATAATGTAATAACTCAGTATTTTTATGACTTCTGCATTACTTTGCTGTTAGTAACGGAACAACTACATATTGGAGCTATAATGTGTTCAGCAGGGTGCGAAATCAATGGTGACTTGGGGCAAAAATGCCCCCGAAATGGACAGAAATGCCCCCAAAATTCAAAATAGGAGGGCAAAATAATAGCCATAATTAATAAAATATTCCGTTCTGTTTGCATCAACTGATGAACTTTATTCTTGACCTTGTTAAATGTGTTATCATACAAAATATAAATATGAGTTGATGCTGATTTATAGGTTTAATAATATTGATAACATTTATAATTCTATAATTATTCAGATGAAAATGTCTCATGATAAATTATTTGAAAGTATTTAACATAAAAGGATGACACATAGTGGGGCTTCTATATGGTTAGAAATAAAGCCCTTATAAAGTAAAAAATAAATGAACTTAAATGAACTTATAATGTTCATAATTGCATGCATTAATCAGGATATTTCATTAAATAGTAGATGCAACCAAAAACAAATAAATAAATAAATAAATAAAATAAACACCTGAAACCAGCCTGATGAAGGTGATTGGCTGGTCTTATCTGTCTTAAGCTAGACCGCAGGTGCTCAGCAAGTTTAGCTGATATATAAGATCATCTTCCAGACAGACCAGCTCAAAAAAATGCCCAAAACCCCTCTAAAACCAGCAACCAGACCAGGTTGGGAGACCAGCAAAGACAAGTTGACAATGCAAGTCAATGGGGCTCTTCCAGTAATGACCTCAATGTCCTAGAATGATCAACTGGTTGATTCCCACTGCTTTCAGTGAAGCGCGTCCACAATTATTGTCCTACTTCAGAAAGGTACAAAAACAACAACAACAACCTGAATGTTACAGTACAGAGCTCTCATGTGTTGCATTTAGAGGTCTCGCGTGTCCTTAAGGACAAGGAATATCAGGCCACATCTCAAGGAAACTCAGCACTAAACATGCATGTTTTAATTTAACACTCTCCCAAGATTGATTCAAATGCTTCAACATGCATCATGCAGCAGCATGCCAATGCATTTGATAATCACCTCCGTGAACAGCACAGCAAACATGCATCTAACTCTTACCGGAGGATGGATGCAGGAATGCGGGCTTTCGGTGCTGCTACTGACTTGTGCTGGTTCGGACACTGCAGTATATGCATGCACACAGCATCATCTTCATCATCGTTGACATACTGGGGCTCTGGCTGGGTTTCTCTGGACAGTGCCTCTGTTGGATCTGAAGTGGACAGGTCTTGCATTCGTGTTTTAAGGGGAACTGTGAGTGAGTGTGTGTGTGTGTATGTATCTAACTAATAGAGTCAGACACCAGCGTAAGTGCAGCGACACACTCACCCGCCCCTCCGGGTAAGTGCACGGGGCGTTTTCGGAATAACACACTTTACAGTACTACATCTTCTAAAAGTGCAGTATGCTCATTGAATGCCACTCAATTTGTGATATGCATGTGTCTTCCGCCAGGGGGCGCTTGTTGGCTCACAAAGCTGAACGCTCTATTGAGCCGCATTCAAATTCCAGGACGAGTTTAGCCTTTTTATAGACATTTGTACGCTTCCAGAGTACGACTGTTTGAATGTGTTTATTTCCAAGGACTGAAACGTGACATAACAATGTGAACCCGCCTTATAATTCGATATAATATTCAATACAAAAACAAACGTATACAGTCAGCACAAACGATTGTGATTGGTCCATCTTGACCCGCGCTGAGAAAAGTTACAAGTACCATGTGACCAACAACGACCGCGAAATGCAAAATCCAGTAAATATGTCAAAAATTACTTCAAAGTTACTTCATTTTATTGTGTATTTTGTAGTTACTGATATTTTATATGAATCTGAACATAATTGAGACAAACCTGTTTGTCACAGGACAGATATATAGCGATTTTGGACATTTGGACACAACCTATGTTTTGACGTTTCCGTCCAACATACCAACTCCCTTTAGCCTTTAAATACTTATCTAATTGTACACATCAGAATATTTAGCAATAAACATATTGTTTCTATAATCAACCACCTAAAATCAATAGTTTTACATCGTTTTTTTCTATTAAATGACGTCATTTGCAATGCTTCATGGGATTGCAGTTTGTGAAAAACGGTAAGTACACAGCCTTGTACCTTTGTATTTTTGTTCGATTTTTAAATACTTTATTGCCTAAAAACAAAGTTTGTGATGTTGTGATTCACCTCGATGCTGGTTGGTTTGGTTCATGGCTTATAACTCTTTTATGGAGAATTTTTTGAAAAGCATATGCAGAAAATGAATGGGAAAAATACTTCCGGAAGTCAGACGCTGTATAAGTGGGCGGGGCACACTCCCCCGGGGCTTCTGCCATCCTTCCCGCTTTTTCTATTTCTGAATGTAGTATGTAGTGCGCTAGTATCTCATGCAAGACACGCGCATGCTCAGTGAGCGCGTGCTGAAATCACCGACAGGTGTGACGAGTTTATCAGGAGGTTCGAGAGGGAGCAGCTTTATTTGACCTGCTTTTACCTAATACATGAATTTGACTTTAAATGTCTATTTACTTTGTCTTTATTATGCTCACACTCAAAATAAATATAACATTTTACGCATTTAAATTTCATAACAAAAGTCCATCAAATTGAACTACCTTAAAAAAAATAAAATAATAAAGTTTCATTCATTAAATTTGGTTAAAAACAGGCAATAAATAAATAAATAAATAAATAAATTTTAAGTGCATGTAAAGCACAATGCATAACCCCAATGCATTTTTTTTTTTTTCAAATAAATAAATAAACTTGCACATTCAGATGATGCATGTCAATTAAATAACATTTATATTAATTAGTTTCACATATCTGGACCAGTTTGAGTTCAAAGCTCAACAGATTTGTATGACTAATAATTCTGCAATTCTGGCCACTTGGACTCACCTTTCATCAGCTCATGTGGAGCATTAATTACTTTTGGTGATGACTAAACGTTTAATTTCAAGAGAAAATCTCCTTGAGCAACATTTGCACCTGCATGCATGTCTATCTGTCTGTCATGGCCTGCACTGCCCTCTGGTGGGTCATTAGTGTTATTAAATAAAGTTAAATGCATGCATGCATTCAATGGTTTAAAAACATTAGAGTATTCCAAGTCAGACCAGACAACAGCTCAACACATTTTTCTTATTGCATAAGACTTTATACTGTCTCAGCACTTTGCATAAAACAATTATGCACTTAATAATGTACACCCACACATTAAACAAGGGTTTATACAAAATGCAATACACATTAAAGCACAGTGCATGTGCAAAAATCACTTACCATTGTGATATTAAAACATGTTGATGAAAAAACAAATATCAAAGATAAACAAACAAAACAGCTGTAGTTATTTCATCTTCAAATACTCAATGCAACAGATACAGTGGTCCTGAAAGGCCCCCCCAGCATGCAAAATAAGCACACCGTGACAGGCCTTAAAACTTCACCTTACCATGTGCAGACATAACCAATAACATAGAGTACAGAGAAATACAAGCACTAAAATTCTACTTTGATAGCGAACATTTCTGTGCGTATTTGGTATATTGACAAATAAAACACACAGTGAGATTTGTCTTATTTAAATACACAGAGGCTCTGAGGGTGAATTTACCCCCAAAGCAAATCAGCTTAAATTGAAATGTCAAACTGATGCAGAAATGATTGTTTTAAGTGCTTATGAATTAATTTACAATACAAATGTAATCAAATCAACACAGTCATAGATATACCAGTATGCTTACTGTAAAACATGACTTGATTGATACTTGGATGACTTCCTGTTTTACTGATTTGTGAAATAAAGCTGAAAGAACATCTGATGTGATATTCTGTATTCTCAAGCGCTTTTAAACATGCAAAACAGACCTACTGAAAGAGTATTTCAGTATATATTGAGTGCAAAATTATACGTTTGGTTTCTGCATGGAAAAAAGTGAAAGCTTAAATAATTCGCATTTTCCATCTTTCCCCACAACAAATCATATTCAAGGTTGTTTTGTCAAAAAAGACTGTTTATACTGGAGCTATATCTGATACAGACCCCGTTCTGCAACCCTAAATAATGTGTTTCTCACTGAATGTTAAAACACACAAAACTTAGATTTGATGTTGATGTGTCATCTGTGATGTTGCATTGGTGTAAAAGGTTTCCGTCCAACGGTTGGTCGTCGAGAGAGAGATTAAGGATGAAAAACCTATAAAACAAGACAAACATTTCAAGCAGGCTTCCACTAATTCACATTAAAAAAATATTTCGGCTTTAATACAAGTTAACCCTTGTGTGACCGTCGGGACATTTTTTTTGTTTTTTCGATCATTTTGTCAGTGTTTATGCCAAAGGTTTGCATTTCTTTTGTGGTTGATATATCAACCTCAGTTCCTATAATACATCTATAATTCAACGTGTACAAAAAATAGTCACACTCGGGACCCTCAGGACAAAAAGTTCCCCATTAAAACTGCAATATTTGATCCCAGTGCCATTAAAGCATAAAATCGTGAATTCTGTGATATTATTCTTTCGTAATGGAGTCCTGGCTTCAAAATAATAAATGTTTATATTTTCCACCAGATGGCGCCATTTTTCTCATGTTTATCCTGTGGAGCAAATACAAGCTTTCGTCCTATTTTCTGTTTGCTGTATTATAGAGACCTGCAGGACAATTAAATTAATAATGCAGCTAAAAGCGCGCGCGTGTGTGTGTGTGTGTTGGTATGGATGTCAGAGTGTGTTTTGTATGCGTGTATTGAGAAATTTGTGTGTGTGTTTGAAAAACAACAGTGGCATTATGTAAACAAACTTGTATTTAAAGGGTTACAATCCTTAAATTCGTTTTAATAAAAGTCAGTGAAAGTGGAAAATAATATTAATCTATAATATTTTTATGGCAGTATTTTGATGCAGACATTATTGTCCTCTAAGGTCCTGAATGAAAGTTTTTTTTTTTTTTTTTTTTTCCATCTGACAATGCACAAAAAATAATTATGCATAAAAATAAATGTTGTTGCTAATCAGACATATCGCAGACTTAGCATTTTGTATATTAAAAATAATACATTTTTTTTTGTTTTGTTTTTTTTTTCATAAAAAAACAACAGTGGCATTACATAAACAAACTGGCATTTAAAGGATTAAAATCATATGAATAAAAAAAAAAAAATTATGACAATTTGGTAGTTATGATCAGAACTGATGTTTGTAAATAATGTAACTAAAAATGTAACTAATTGAAAGTTTTTTGGCATTGACATATTTGTCCTCTAAGGACCTCTGAGTAACTTTTCTAAATTGACGCACAAGGGTTAAGATCAGTCGACTGCATTTGCGGGATAATATTTAATTACCACAAAAAGTAATTTCGACTCCTCCCTCCTCAATGGAAGTCAATGGGGCCAATATTTGAAGGGTTTAAAGGACAGAAATGCGAAGCTTATGTATTTTCTGAGCGGTAAAGCCGTTTAAATTGTCGTTTTTTATGGTCGTTTTAGGGTTTATGGCATTATGTTGCCACGGCAACGTCAAATTAACATCACTCAAAACGGTTTTAGTAAGTGATTTAATCGCATGAAAATCATATTGTTTAAATCTTGTGTCAACATTATGCCACAAATGCTGTCGATTGAGCTAAACTTGTATAAGACCCAGAATACTCCTTTAACGTCATATACATTTTCTAAAAGCTAAAATGTGTCATTTCTGTGCCACATCAAAGCAGGTGTAAACTGCTGGTTTTGGTCCTGACTGTAACTCACCTGTTTTGCTTTTGTTCTGCTAGATCTGCAGGTTAATAAACGGGGCGAATCCCACGATGTCCTGCAGCAGCACTAGCGCCCTCTGCAGGGGCGGTTCAACATCGATCTCTACGTTGCGGTGGCGCAAAATGCCAAGACTGGACTCTGTTACATTGTGACAGTGGTTCACTTTAAGAGACTGCAGCTTGGGACAGTACTCGGCCACCGTCCTACATACACAGGGGATTATTAATGTCAGACAACGTCTCATCCAAACATAGGTCACGTCTAAACAAATCTACGAATTAAATTTTCAGTTTCCTAACATCCTCATTTTAGAACGTATAGGGGTAATGGAGAGTGTTTTCGAAATGCTCCGTTTTCAGTCGATGAAAACAGCGCTCTAGTGTGGATGAGAGGCGTAAACGTGCCGAAATGAACGCGTTTTAGGCCATGTACAGACTTGTACGTTTTTGCTACATTTATGGCTGCCCGCGTAAACGTAGCAAACACAGGAACGGCACTGAAAGTGAGTTTTTCCGAAAACATTCTCCTTAACCACATTTTTGTTAAGCAATGATGTAAGGAAAATGAAAACAGTATCTTTTAGGTTTGTTTTTTCAAATTAGTGCGCTCGTTGCCATAGTTACAGAACAGAATAACAATAGAATGGAACTTTAGTTTACAGTAAATTGGCGTATTCGTCATTCAAAAGTAAACAGATACATGGTAGCACTTTCATAATAACATAAAATTTGTAAATGCATTAGATATCATGAACTAACAACTATATATATATATATATATGCATATAGTATTTATCCTTGTTAATATTATTTTATAAAAATACAAATGTTCATTGTTAAATAAGGTTAGTTCATAGTGCATTAACTATTATATGTTAACATATACAACTTCTGATTTGAAAAATGTGTTAGTATATAATGAAATCAACATTAAACAAGATTAATAAATGTAAAACAATGACATTAATATGACCATAAATTCTTGAATTTGAATGTTTTTGGGTGTTTCTTCAACATTAGCAATTTCATGTCCAATGATTGATTCTTTTTTCTTTTTTTATCCCAATTTTGGAATGCCCAATTCCCACTACTTAGTAGGTCCTCGTGGTGGCGCGGTTACTCGCCTCAATCCGGTGGGCGGAGGACAAGTCAATCCGCGCATCTGATCATGTGACTCGTTGTGCGTGACACCGTGGAGACTCACAGCATGTGGAGGCTCATGCTACTCTACGCGATCCACGCACAACTCACCACACGCCCCATTGAGAGCGAGAACCACTAATCATGACAACGAGTCATGTGACTCTACCCTCCCTAGTAACCAGGCCAATTTGGTTGCTTAGGAGACCTGACTGGAGTCACTCAGCACACCCTGGATTCAAACTAGCAACTCCAGGGGTAGTAGTCATCGTCAATACTCGCTGAGCTACCCAGACCCTACAATGGTTGAGTGGTGGTGGCGTAGTGGTCTAAAGCACATAACTGGTAATCAGAAGGTTGCTGGTTCGACCCCCACAGCCACCACCATTGTGTCCTTGAGCAAGACACATAACTCCAGATTGCTCCGGGGGGATTGTCCCTGTAATAAGGGCTCTGTAAGTCGCTTTGGATAAAAGCGTCTGCCAAATGCATAAATGTAATGGTTGATTCTGCTGGACCTATCTGCAGCCTTCGGCACAGTCACCCATCAGATATTACTCTCCACCCTGTCTTCGCTGGGCATCACAGGAACTGTGCTTGACTGGTTTAACTCCTATCTCTCAGGTAGATCCTTCAAGGTAGCCTGGAGAGGTGAGGTATCCAAGCCACATCAGCTTCTTACTGGGGTACCTCAGGGTTCAGTGCTTGGGCCACTTCTCTTCTCTATATACACAACATCACTGGGACCAATCATTCAGGCACACGGTTTCTCTTACCACTGCTACGCTGACGACACGCAACTCTACTTGTCTTTCCAGCCCAACGACACCACTCGAGTGATTTGAGTGACCACTCAAATCTCTGCCTGTCTGGCAGACATCTCGGCCTGGATGAAGGAACACCACCAGCAACTTAACCCAGCCAAGACTGAACTTGGACTGAACTGTTGAATACAACATCATCGTGCAGCTGGGTGCAACTACAGTATCGCCTTCCAAAACGGTCAGAAATCTAAGAGTTTTTATGATGCATTAAATGTTATCAATGAATCAGCAATACTAAGGAATTGCAGAAGTGCTGGAAATGACACTGGAAATGGTGGGAATTGTCATGACTTTAAGAAAAAATGATTTCAAATCTCATTTGAAGCATGTTTGGACATTCATAGCTGACAAAAAAAAAAAGTAATGACAGTGTGATTTTTTTTGCATTTTTTAAATGAGACTTAGCTAAAAATGCTTGACGTTGAAGAAACACCCATATATTGCTCATAACAAGTGACAAGTGAATGTGGGCAAAAACACAGTAGCATCTTATCCAACAAACACACACCTGATCGCTTCATTTCGTACTCGCAAGCACCCCGTGAGATCCAGCTTCTCCAACTCTCTGCACCGTTTAGCCACTTCCTCCACCGCTGTATCCGTGATGTTGGCATTTACAGCCACGGACAGCGACCGCAGTGCTGGGCACTTTCCCGCCACGTAGCACACGGCCTCATCCTTCAGCTGTCTGCAGGCAGTCAGGTCCAGCGAGCGCAGGTCTGTGCAGTGATCCGCGAGGCTGCGCAGTGCCAGGTTGTCCACCCACTCGCAGTGTGCCAGGGTCAAGTGCTGCAGGCGCGGGCAGCTCAGAGACACCGCAACCAGCGCGTGACGGCTAAGATGAACGCAGCCACGCATGTCCATGCGCAGCAGGTGCTGGTTCTGACCAATCACAGGCAGCAGCTCTTTGTCAGTGATCCAATCAGAGCAGTTGTGGATGGAGATGTGGTGGAGAACTTGATTGTGGCGAAGCATCGAGCAGAATGCTTCTTTAGGAATGTGAGGTCCCGTCTGAAGAAAGAGACAAGAATAGATACATTTTTTTAAATAAATAGATTTTTCAGTAGATAAAGGCTTTCAAATGAAAAACTAGCGCTTTTGTCCACTAGAGTGGACATTGTGTTCAACACCATCAGGTTTCGCAATAAATTGCTCAAATTTTAAAAATGGCATATCGGATGAAACTAGAGACTCTGATCTTTTGACTCAAACAGGTTTTAATGTGAAACCTTAATTAGGTTTCTCAGCAGATGTAGTTTTGTTGCCGTTTCACCCAAAGACAAACTCCGCTGTGGTCAGCGCCATGTTGTTTTGTCACATGACTCCATGCATCATAATTGCAACTCTTTACTGACAGCCCAGAGTCTTCTGAACTGAGATCAGTCAGTTTAAATAAAATAAAATTACGCATTGCATACGGTGAAGCCAAAATACAATGTCGTGGGGTTGCACGAGGATAGTGTTAAAATTAAAGCAATGTCCCGGGCTCAATCAACCACATTCGTATGGTATTTTTTCCCCTCTCTTTTTTTCCTCTAACAATCAACCTACCCAGGGACAGCAGATGAAAATCAGCCATCTTGGCTAAATCTTAGGTCAACATTATGTTAATTATTGTGCTTTTCCCCTTAATAACTAAATACAAAAATGCGTGGAATAATGTTGATTATTATGACCTTTCACCCCACGCTTCCTGTAGCACTTGCCATAGATGTGGCTGCCTTGTCGGACACTTCTGACGCACCTTACAGTCTAGCCGATCCCACAATTGTTCAATGGTTTTTGCCATTTTTGACCTAATATTGACCATAGGACATCCCAGTTACCTTGCCTTGACAAGAGCCATTAGGTGCATCTTAGATGTTTAATATCAGTTCATTTCTTTAACTATGCAATTATAAAACTGCATAACCTACAAACCTAATTTGTGCTTCTTATCAATGTCTCTTAGATTTCAGATACAACAGTTACTCTGCCAAATTTGAAAAATTAGATGGACTTCCATACAGACAAATAGCAAGAATCCACATGTTTGCACTGATCATTACAGGTGTAAAAAGTGTTCTCTCACCTGTGCGGGATCAAAGGTATGGCAGTTGGCCAGGTACACCTGTATGAGAGAGTGAAAACTCTTGCTGACCCTCTGCAGGCTGACCAGGTGACGCACCGGCAGGTAACAGAACACATGTGTAACTAACACATCCTCCCAGGGCAGATCCAGCAGCTGACACCTGCCATAATGGAGAATACACACCTGAATCAGTGTTCTAGAATGCTAGAAGTATTTTGACACCCATACATCCATGTTGAACATTGCACAGCCATTAATAGGGAGGTTGGATGGCTATATAACTGAAATAGCCAAACCTGTTAAGAAGTGGGTTTACACAAACTTTTTTGTCATCTAGTGTATATTGAATTTCCAGAAAGCACCATGGTAACAGACAGATAATTGTACCATACTGATTATGCATGATGCCAATATGTATGAAGACAAAAGTAACATCAGAGGATACTCCAGACAATCACACAAACCACAGACTTACACGAATGAATCATAACATAAAACATGCATGCATAAAATACAACATAGCAAGTGTCTCACGTGGACATTACAAGATGAATACAAGCCATTGACTTCCTACTTTCCACATAACGGGCATAGATGCATGCATACACAACAACGCAGACACTGTCAAATTTAATGTCAGACTAAATATGGAAACTACATGCAGTACATTTTGTTTTTGCATGCACAAAAACACACCTTTGCATGCATTAACTGCATTAATTTATGAATGCAAACTGGTGTTCGTGTGAATGCAAGGATGCGGTTGTTCTGATTCTATGAACAAACACCCGAATTCCCATTTTTGGGGGGATTTATTGATCATTATAAAAAAGCATACTGTTATAAATATACCTATTGCATTGCACGCTTTCATCGGGTTTTTGCTCCATGCACAGTCTCTCCTCTGATCCACAAACATTGTTAGTCATGATTGAAAAACAGTTGACCGGCTCATCCGGGTTCTGCAGCGCGTCTGTGACTCACTGCTGCCCTCTGACGGCATGGAGGAGACAGTAGAGCTGCGTTTCATTACACAGACAGACAGACAGACAGACAGACAGACAGACAGACAGACAGACAGATAGACAGATAGACAGATAGATAGATAGATAGATAGATAGATAGATAGATAGATAGATAGATAGATAGATAGATAGATAAGACAGAGTGATAGATAGATAGATAGATAGATAGATAGATAGATAGATAGATAGATAGATAGATAGATAAGACAGAGTGATAGATAGATAGATAGATAGATAGATAGATAAAACAGAGTGATAGATAGATAGATAGATAGATAGATAGATAGATAGATAGATAAGACAGAGTGATAGATAGATAGATAGATAGATAGATAGATAGATAGATAGATAAGACAGAGTGATAGATAGATAGATAGATAGATAGATAGATAGATAGATAAGACAGAGTGATAGATAGATAGATATATAGATAGATAGATAGATAGATAGATAGATAAAACAGAGTGATAGATAGATAGATAAGACAGAGTGATAGATAGATAGATAGATAGATAGATAGATAGATAGATAGATAAAACAGAGTGATAGATAGATAGATAGATAGATAGATAGATAGATAGATAAGACAGAGTGATAGATAGATAGATAGATAGATAGATAGATAGATAGATAGATAAAGCAGTGATAGATAGATAGATAGATAGATAGATAGATATGACAGAGTGATAGATAGATAGACAGATAGACAGGCAGACAGACAGATAGATAGATAGATAGATAGATAGATAGATAGATAGATAGATAGATAGATAGATAGATAGATAGATAGAGTGATAGATAGATAAGACAGAGTGATAGATAGATAGATAGATAGATAGATAAGACAGAGTGATAGATAGATAGATAGATAGATAGATAAGACAGAGTGATAGATAGATAGATAGATAGACAGATAGATAGACAGACAGATAGATAGATAGATAGATAGATAGATAGATAGATAGATAGATAGATAGATAAGACAGAGTGATAGATAGATAGATAGATAGATAGATAGATAGATGATAGATAGATAGATAGATAGATAGATAAGACAGAGTGATAGATAGATAGATAGATAGATAGATAGATAGATAGATAGATAGATAGATAAAACAGAGTGATAGATAGATAGATAGATAGATAGATAGATAGATAGATAGATAAGACAGAGTGATAGATAGATAGATAGATAGATAGATAGATAGATAGATAGATAGATAGATAGATAGATAGATAAGACAGAGTGATAGATAGATAGATAGATAGATAGATAGATAGATAGATAGATAGATAGATAGATAGATAGATAGATAAGACAGAGTGATAGATAGATAGATAGATAAGACAGAGTGATAGATAGATAGATAGATAGATAGATAGATAGATAGATAGATAGATAGATAGATAGATAGATAGATAGATAGATAGATAGATAGATAGATAGATAGATAGACAGACAGACAGATAGATAGATAGATAGATAGATAGATAGATAGATAGATAGATAGATAAGACAGAGTGATAGATAGATAGATAGATAGATAGATAGATAGATAGATAGATAGATAGATAGATAGATAGATAGATAGATAGATGTTCTGTTTACAAATGATACTATTACTATTACCTGCCCTTTGAAATGAGTATCACGGTCAGCAGACGTTTGCAAACCTGGACACAAAAACTGAGCAGTTCAATTCACTGCTGTGCAGAGAGACAATAGAGTCATCCATGCAGAACCTCTGCTGAGCCAGAGATACAGGACACTGAATGAAACACAGCTAAGAGCAACAGGCCACTACCGACTCTGAAACACAAACTCACAAAATACAGAGATATTACAGCAAACATGGCACCAAATTCAGTCCATGACTTCACAGTGGAGACTCTGGAGGGAGAGGCCGTCCCGCTCAGCATCTTCAGAGGAAAAGTGCTGCTCATTGTGAACGTGGCGACCTTCTGAGGGTCCACCGTTGAGGAGGTAACCGTGTTTTATTTTGTCAAGATTAAATGGTGAGGTTAATACGAGACTAACCATTTATTGAGCATTCGAATGATTATTTTGATTATAGTGTGGCCTTTAATAATCAGAAGTAAAAAAGAATACGCGATGTGAAATAATGATTTGGGAATGCCAGTATTGGTTTTGGCCCTGATCTGATTATTCTGTGTGTTCATGAAACAGTATCACAGGATGAATGCACTCATGAACACATTTGGAGGCCTGAACTTCACTGTACTTGGATTCCCCTGCAATCAGTTTGGACTACAAGCACCTGGTGAGACCTTTAATCTTATTTACTGAAAATGTTGTTGAATGTTTATATATATATACATACGTATTTTAGAGGGTCTTTCATATAATAAAAAAAGGATTCTTCTCAAATCAGTGTCAATAAACAGCAGGTTCCAATTGTCACAATTTACCCCATATAGTGTAACAACATGTGTTAAATGAACTGTATATTTTTTCTGGGCAATAATAGTGTAAATATGACATTGCTGTTTTGTAGCCGAAACTTTATGCTTGTACAGAAATTGAATTCCAAAAATAAATCTACACTCTATCTATCTATCTATCTATCTATCTATCTATCTATCTATCTGTCTGTCTGTCTGTCTGTCTGTCTGTCTGTCTATCTATCTATCTATCTATCTATCTATCTATCTATCTATCTATCTATCTATCTATCTATCTATCTATCTATCTATCTGTCTGTCTGTCTGTCTGTCTGTCTGTCTGTCTGTCTGTCTATCTATCTATCTATCTATCTATCTATCTATCTATCTATCTATCTATCTATCTATCTATCTATCTATCTATCTATCTATCTGTCTGTCTGTCTGTCTATCTATCTATCTATCTATCTATCACACTGTCTCATCTATCTATCTATCTATCTATCTATCTATCTATCTATCTATCTATCTATCTATCTATCTATCTATCTATCTATCTAATGTAAAAAAGTGTGACAACTTGCCCCGATCAAATCTACAGCCTACACTACAGTTTTGTTGTCATTTTAATGTATCCCTTTATAGCTATACATGCTGCATAAAGTGTTCACTTAAAAACCTGAAGATTATCAGTAAGACATTTCATTGTCATCTTCTGCAGAGGAGAACCATGAAATGTTTGATGTTCTGAAGTATGTAAGACCAGGAGGAGGTTACATCCCAAAGTTTCCCATCTTCAGTAAGATTGAGGTGAACGGCTGTAATGAAGACCCTCTGTACACCTTCCTGAAGGTAGTGAGCTTTCTGCCCTATGCCCCCCCCCCCCCCCCCCCCCCCCCAAGATGCCCATTTCGCCCATGGCCAACATCCGCCACTGCACTAAAATCATCTTTAATCTCACATCTTTTGTCTTTTGGCAATACTCTTGAAACAGTATTTTAATGTTTAAAAATTGACTCCCATTCACTTCCATTGTAAGTGCATTACTGTGACCTCAAATGCTGCTTTTAAATTAAAGAAAAGGACGGCAGATGATTTTTGGGGGTTTTTGTGGTAATCAATATGATGCTACAAATCCTGTCGATTGATCAAACATGGAAAATTCCTTTAAAATCAACAGAATTCCATTCTATCAACTGGAATAACCACCTTGTTCTTTCAGGAATCTCTGCCATTTGTAAATCCCATCATTGGAGACGTCAAGAAGCTCTACTGGTCTCCCATGAAGGTGAATGACATCCGATGGAACTTTGAGAAGTTTCTCATCACCACCGATGGAGTTCCTTACAAACGGTATCAGAATACATTCACAAATTCACATCTACAGTCTTTTGCATGTCTTGTTCAAAAGATGTTGTTAGTTCAAATAAAAAGAAGATCATACCCCATCATATCATGCTCTATTTTCGTGACAGCTCTACGTGCAAAAACCGTGTGCTACGTTTATACAATTTTCATGCCAGCGCAAAGCGCAAGTGGGCATGGGTGGGAGGTTTTGCACTTTCTGTGAGTGTATGCGTGCATACTGTGGGTGTATTGTATGTTAATTGAGTGGCGTAAAACGCAATTTGCTATTACATTTATGCATTTGGCAGATGCTTTTATCCAAAGCGACTTACAGTGCACTTATTACAGGGACAATCCCCCCGGAGCAACCTGGAGTTAAGTGTCTTGCTCAAGGACACAATGGTGGTAACTGTGGGGATCGAACCAGCAACCTTCTGATTACCAGTTCAGTGCTTTAGCCCACTACCCCACCACCACTCTACACCACTATATATTATCCTGAGAGCAAGGATGGATTAAGAACTGGGAGGCCCATGGGCCGGTATACCTTGGAGGCCCCCCATGACGTGACTACATTCACTTTTATGTGCTACAGGACGCTTGGCAGATTTGGTTGGATTTTTCAAATAGACAGAAGAAATTTGGAGCAATGTCTTACATGGCCAAATTGGCCAATTATAGGCTCTGCACTTTTTAATTTTGAACTGATCCAAAATCATGTGTTATTAATAGGGATGTGAATGGTATTCAAATATCAAAATCACTATTCGGTCATTTTGCATGTGTTTAAAGGTCTTCAACCCGATCTGAGTCTGACGGTACCCGATAAACCTACAGATTTGGGCCAGATTTGGGTCCGTTTTTTAAGTAAGATATAGGGCAAGTTACAGGCTGTTCACACATGCGTCGAGGCCGTGTAAATACGCATTGGATGGAAGTCTTTGAACGGTGTGCCAACTTTTTTCAGCGTACCACGCAGGACCGTCTATATTTTTAGGGACTACATTAAGTTTAAAATCACTATAATATTAATGTGACTGTCACGCATCATTCCAGATGGTTTTTCACGTGGCAAAATTTCAGCGCTTGATAAACGATGAGCCAATGTTTTTGGGTGTGGACAAGCCCCTGTCCGGCGAGAGCGAGATTTACGGACAGCTTTGTCTTTATGTTTAAGTTGCTTATTAAAATATTATTTATATTGTCAAGCCGGTTCTCGCCTCCTCCTTTCCATTAATCCCTTTACACTGGTGCCGAAATCCGGGAAGAGGAGGGATGCGGCGTAGTAGATTCCTCGCCACTACCATCCACCCCAACAGAGCAGCCGCGGCTATCCGTCGGAAGACGGAGGAGCCCGGTTGCCTGAGTGCGGACGAACAGCCACAGACCGCGAAGTGAGAAGGGGCTCCAAACCGACCGCCTGCAGCGGTCAGGACCGCTGCCAGTGGCAGAGGAGACCCCTACCAGCCTCTGAAACATGGCGGGGTATGAGACCACTGACCGTGAGTGGGGAGGGGCTCCTGGGCGACTGCCTGGAGCGGTAGAACCGCTGTCAGGGGCGGGGGAGACCCCTTCTGTTTCCTGAGAATGTGGTGGGGCGTTCCGGCCACCAGGGACCGGAAGACAGCCTCCGATCCGGATGTCGTTCATTGAAGGTTGGAGGAGTGGCCGAGGACCAAGCTACGGCGTATCGGAGAACCGGCTCTTGGACAGGCGCTTGACCACGCCCCCGCTGCCACATCCTTCAAATAAACATGCTGCACCTGTGAGACGCGGATTCCTTGAACGTGCACTCGAGTGTCTGTGCTCGTGCTGCTGTAGCAACAGCCCAATCGGCCCGATCGCTAATCACTCCCTGCCTGAGAAACAGGTCATTACGCTAAGACATTTCAAAAGCAGGTCTGCTTTCAGCGCAAAGTCTAAATTCAGTTCCTACAATTGCAGTTCGGAGATTCCACCAGCAGGTGGTAGTAAAGTCCAAAATGTCCAAACTCAAAATATAAAAATATAGTGGAACATCAAATTATGGTGCTGTCCCAATACCTACACTTGCAGTTTTGGCCACTTGAGTGCACGCGACAGGAAGTGTTCCCATGTCTATAACATGCCAAAGCTCAGTGCACTTAACCCACAGTAAATCCACACTAGTGCAAATACCGCTTCGGAGCGGTCTTTCAGGCTAAGTGTATCCCAGAGTTCATCACGATCAGGAGCCACACCCAACCTATCCGAGCGATCGGTGAATTTTTGCCATGATGACGTCAAGGAAAGCTCTTCAACAAAAAACTTATTTATTATAATCATATAGTGAAACGTAAGTGAAGCATATACATATTTAGTATAAATTAAAATCTTCAGTAATTTCTAACATGTTTGGGGTGACTTAATAGCAGCTTCATAATTACAAAATATTATTTATGTGTATATTTATAAACCTCTTTGTTATCCTTCTCGCCCAATAATCACCTGATTTTGTTTGTTTTTGCCTAATACTGCTGATCATTTATCAGCCAGTGTGTCATGCAATATACGGTCTAAAATTGATCAACTACTACCACGGTTTCTCATCTTTATGTATTTAAAAGATATGTTTTAATGCTTTTGATTTGTTGTAAGAAACCACAGATAAGTTGTGAAGGCAGTCTTTGGTCGACTTATGTAAATGACATATAGCATATAATATAAATGGTTTGTATTAATAGCTATTAATGGATCACACAGGTTTATAGAATCCATTTTTATTTATTTTTTTTAAATAAAAATGTATGCAGTGCATTGAGGAACAAAATAGAAATGGCTTACAATTCACATTTTACAGCAATTATGGACAACGCAATTTTACATTTTTTAATGCACAACAGTTATTTTCACTCAATAAAAGCATTATAAAACAAAATGTCTACAGCATATTTTCGTGCATAATAAATGAAAATATTTAGCATGTTCTGAATTCTCCATGCAGGTATGATCTTCATTGTCCATTTGGAGAGGTGGAGAATGATATTGCAGCACTCCTACAGGGAATCCATCCATCATAATGACGTCCATAACCCTTCACCTCAGTCCAGCATCCATTCAGACTACATGGACATCGGGAATGTGCTTAGAACTGTTTGATTGTCCTTACAATGAGTCATATGACATATCGATGAAGAACTGCTTAAAGAATTAGTTCACCCAAAACTGAAAACTCACCCATGTCGTTCCATATGAACTACGACAGTATTTTCATTTTTGGGTAAACTATTCAAAGTCTATGCTCCACAGCCAGACTCATCAGATTGGATTCCAAACTTCTCAGAATTCCCAGAATTCCAGAACTCTGCCATGTCAACCTGTTGTTCATCTTGGATGTGGAGCACATCATACATTAGGGATCTCCAGAAAGGTTTTAGGTTGTGATTCGGGTTAAACCTGTACCTGTCTTCTCTCCAAAGTGCGGTCAGTGTCTCTTTCTCAGTGAGGTGGCGGAATGACGATCCCTCAGGAAATGCTGTTCGGCAGCTGAGCTGGATCTGATGTTGGGCGAGCAGATCTGATCTTCTGTGCATTCACACAGATCTCCTCCTGACCCAAGACCACCAACTGAGACCAGAGAGCATCTGAGAAACCTTACTGATGTCACTGTTACCATGACACCTGGCACTAGCAGACACTAGCAATAACCATAAGCATACACACCATAGATAAGACACACATACGCACACACATAGTCATAAAAAATCTTGAAACTCAATCCCTTTCTTTGACTTTGACTCTGTGAAACACACTCCGTCTGTGAAGCTAAATAAATACGAATACCATTTCCTGCACCCCTGACTCATGGTGTGTCATCTTTACTTTTAACTCACGGTACAACAGCAGCAAACAAAGCCCATCAAAGGAGCTCTTCAGTGACCGCCCACTTCCATGACACACTGTTGGAGCGTTCTAGACATGTCGGAATAATCGTATTTTGAGCATACGGGAACGCCCCCAGGAAGTCATAATTACGCTTGGAAGTATGACAGTGCAATTTAGTTTGCATGCATTCTTTGTACTCGTACTGAATAATAATAATAACACTTGAAAATAACGATGAAAATAAGACTCATTTAGCTGGTTTATGTAGCGACAAGCATTTGCAACAAAAATACATTCTTCATTATTTTATGGGGCCGCATTAGTTGGAAGAAAGACATAGATAAAGCATTTATTACGCATCTAATGTGTGGCTTTGCTCTTCATTTTGTTGCATTGGGGCTAAAAAGCTTCCTGCCTTTGCTAGTAAGTGAAGAAGAGATTCAAGGAGAAACAAGTCCGTTCTTTCATATTTACGATTTACATCCTTGCCAGGTCTTGAACGCACCATGTGAATGATGCACTCTCCCTAAAATCCCTATAAAAAATAAAAATGACTTAAAACGCATGGTTGCCATGCTTCTAATCAACATATCTAATCAATTATTTTTTCGATTTTATCCCCTTTTCTCCCCAATTTTGGAACGGCCAATTCCCGCTACTTAGTAGGTCCTCGTGGTGGCGTGGATACTCGCCTCAATCCGGGTGGCGGAGAAGAAGTTTGAGTTGCCTCCGCTTCTGAGACCGTCAATCCGCGCATCTGATCACGTGACTCGTTGTGCATGACACCGCGGAGACTCACAGCATGTGGAGACTCATGCTACTCTCCACGATCCACACACAACTCACCACACGCCCCATTGAGAGCGAGAACCAATAATCACGACCACGAGGAGGTTACCCCATGTGACTCTACCCTCCCTAGCAACCGGGCCAATCTGGTTGCTAAGGAGACTCACAGCATGTGGAGGCTCATGCTACTCTCAGCGATCCACACACAACTCACCACACGCCCCATTGAGAGCGAGAACCACTAATCACCACCACGAGGAGGTTACCCCATGTGTCTCTACCCTTCCTAGCAACCGGGCCAATTTGGTTGCTAAGGAGACTCACAGCATGTGGAGGCTCATGCTACTCTCCATGATCCATACGCAACTCACCACACGCCCCATTGAGAGCGAGAACCACTAATCACCACCACGAGGAGGTTACCCCATGTGTCTCTACCCTTCCTAGCAACCGGGCCAATTTGGTTGCTAAGGAGACTCACAGCATGTGGAGGCTCATGCTACTCTCCATGATCCACACGCAACTCAGCACACGCCCCATTGAGAGCGAGAACCAATAATCACGACCACGAGGAGGTTACCCCATGTGACTCTACCCTCCCTAGCAACCGGTCCAATTTGGTTGCTTAGGAGACCTGGCTGGAGTCACCCAGCACACCCTGGATTCAAAATCGCGACTTGTTAGCGTCAAGTCTCGCCGAGCAAACCTGGCCCCCTTAAATCAATAGTTTTATATTTTTCTAGCGTTTTTTTAATTCACTTGCATTATTTGCAAAGCTTCATGGGATTGTAGTTCATTCCCTGATTAAAGAGGTTAAGTGCACAAGTTTGTAATTGTATATATATTTTTTACCTCGGACCTGTTTGGTTTGTTTCATGGTTTAGAAACGAACCGTTTGCGGATACCGTAATCTTCTATAAAAGCCATTAATTGTGATAAACTCCACACATAATTAACTCCAATGTATTTTTTAAATCATGTAAAACATGTTGACGATGAGCAGAGAGGCGGTCAGTTCATTCAGCAATAAGATGCGTCCTGAAGCTTCTCATCATTGACATCAATTCTAAGCAAACATCCTTGTGTTTCCATCGCTTATTTCGCTAAATATGAGCGCTCTTGCTTCCTTCTGTTTCACCTGTGATGCCGTTTAAACTAACACACATCCAAACAAAAAAGTAGAGATGTGTTTCTCAAATCGCTCCATAAAAAGTGTCGAATTAAAACTCTCAATCGTGTACATTTCTGTTGATTAGAGACAGTTAAATACACGTATAAATGGTTGATATGCTAGATTTGAACCATGAGATCTCCTGTCTGCCCTTATGCACTGGCCACAAAGACAATCGGCTGATTTTCTGCCGTCTTAATTACGTCTGACTGTTGATTTGAGCGGCTTATAACGAGCTGCTCACTGCAGCACATGTTTTGGATGTTTCCTCTGACAGTACAGGAGCATTTGCATGTTTCTGGCTGTGATTTGAGAGGAATTACATGACATGTAGTTGTTCTCATTGGTGCAATATCTCAATAGAACCAGAGGCTGTGGTTAATCTGTAAGGTTGGACAGCTCTGAATATTTAGCTTTAACTTGTCATAATTTCTGCTTTTATAGTTAACATTATACAATCTGGCAGTCTAGGTTCATTAGGATTAAACCACCATGTGTTTGAGAATATAGTCATATATTAACTGTAGGTTATATGGCTTAAAGTTTACAGAAATTATCCTATTTTTAGCATACTGCATTGTACTGTAGTAGCATTAGCGTATATATATATATCTAGCATAAGTAGCTAGCACAAAGAGCAATTATATAAGAAATATTCAGTATCTAATGATGTAGTGCCAATATGACTTTAAATCAAGCCATCAGAGTAGCGACCGCAGTGGAGTGACCACAATAGCAGATTACATTTATCTCCGTGAGTTACAGCGGGGTGAGACAGATTGATCTGCTCGTGTTCAGGAGGTGGACATCAGCCCTGGACCTCACTGTATCATTAGTTATATAACACCGCACAGAGTTATAACCACAACAATGACATGATAGCCGATGATGAATCCTTGTGTCTGAGATGTGATTGATGACTACAGAGCCGCTCGCTGTTGCTCAGAGTTTGAATAAGTGTGCACTGCAAGAGTAACCAGGTGATATTGTACTTAAACAATGATTGAACAATGGATATACTGTGTTTTTCATCTATTGTCTTAAGACAGAGATTATGCATCATATTTTGAGCAAAACTCACAATCACATTTGCGTGAGAAAACTGTCTCACGCAAATGAGATTGGAATGTCCGTGATTGATCTCTCTCTCTCGAACCGTCGTCACCGGCCGCCTTTATCCCTCACGCGCCCAAGGGGGGCGGGGCCAGGCTGGAATGGTGCACGCCGATTGGGGACCGGGCGTGCAACATTCCAGCCTGGCCCCGCCCCCCTCCACTCCACAGGAATTAATAACGAAATTAAATAACGAAGAGTTCTGCGGCCGCAAATTTACAGTGCTTCACTTACAAAAAAAAATCTAAATTAGCCACTCATTATTTTCAAATGCAAATGAGCTTGTGATTTTTTTGCCAAAAGTTTGCAGCTCTTCACTGGTGGTGGTGAACCTCTGGCATACTTTTGGACAATTTGCCGCAAAGCTACTTTGCATGTGAAAATCATGTGTGGCGAATTTGCGGAAAATTTGCTGTAGACTCTCAATTATTGAAAGGGTCTTTGGTTTCATAAACAAATTAATAACAGTATTAAATGTTTACCAGCATTCACTCCGGAACCATTAAAAGGGTCTTTGTTCCTGTTTTCGGTTTCGTTCTACAAAAACGGTTCCTGAAACCGTTTCCCTGTTTTCATTCTGTTAATTGACAAAATATCAAAGCTAGGATCAAAATGATGCGAATTAACAAATGTTGTAAATCACAGATTTACAAAGGTCACAGATCGAGAAGAAAATAGGAAACTTTATTTTTTCATGTTTTTTATTTATTTGTATTTTTTTTTTTTTTTTTTTGCATTGTGATGTTATTTGCATGAAATTAAAACATGTTCCCAATTTTTGGTTCTTTTGATTTTTGGTGTAAAACAAAACTTGGATGTGTCTTTGACTGGTTTCAAGAGGAGGTTCATACTGCTGGACCTTTCTATTTTTGCATTGGATTTTATCCTGTTTTCTCCCCAATCTTGGAATGCCCAATTCCTACTACTTAATAGGTTATTGTGGTGGCGCGGTTACTCGCCTCAATCCGGGTGGCGGAGGACAAGTCTCAGTTGCCTCCGCTTCTGAGACCGTCAATCCGCACATCTTATCACGTGACTCATTGTGCATGACATCGCGGAGACTCACAGCATGTGGAGACTCATGCTACTCTCCACGATCCACACACAACTCACCACACGCCCCATTGAGAGAACCACTAATCACCACCACGAGGAGGTTACCCCATGTGACTCTACCCTCCCTAGCAACCGGCCCAATTTGGTTGCTTAGGAGACCTGGCTCGAGTCACTCAGCACACCCTGAATTCAAACTAGCGACTCCAGGTGTGGCAGTCCTCATCAATACTCTCCGAGATACACAAACCCCCAGCATTGATTTTTAATTAACGAGAGTCAAGGTGATTTTTATTGGATGCATGAAGTCAGTCCTAGCAGAGTGACCACAGGTTCAGCACATCAATTATCAACAACGAGTCAAATATAAA
>JAVLUX010000173.1:1207500-1250000 GCA_032164185.1 Moxostoma hubbsi | reverse complement strand
ACTTCAATAACTTACAAATGCCATATGCAGTAACGTCTTCAGGAATTATATCTCTAATCTGCTTTTGTGACTACAAGAGTCAAGAAATTGTCTGTATGTGTCATTTGAAAGTATAAATGAGTTTTTTATGCAATGTACTGTAGATAATAATGTTAGATATTGTTGATGATTTTGGTGTTTTGATCCTCTTTTGGTTGGAAAACGGCTTTACGTGCAGGGCAAAAGATAAGGTGCATTTGCAGTTATTTATTATTGATTATATGTAAATATTCCATGTCATCAAGCACAGTATTTGTTCATTTTGTTCTGATGTATCCCATTACTGTTTTACGGAGCTATCAAGTTTGAAGTACCACCTGTTTTCAGCAGGGGGCGATTAACGAAACTACGGAGCCCAGCACATGACATGCAAGGAAAAAAAATAAATGCATATGGTGGCCACGAATAACGAAATCGTTCCCACGACGAATTCCCTTGTTTAGTTAAATCGTGGACATGTTTTATTAATTCACTCCCTCATTTTAGTTTAAATGTGGCCAGTTGTTTACATCGATATCAATGATCTTTTCCAGTCTTCTAGGGCTTTACAGCTGATAAATATCACCGTATCGTCACCAGTAAAGCCCCCGATAGATCTCAATATTACATTTAAATGCCCTTCACTTAAAACGATTCCATGCAACGCAAGGTTTAGGGGACATTCTAAAACGCTTATCGTGAAAAACGCTTAACCTACTTCATATTTTACTTATTTATTGTTGTCGTGCATATTAAGCTGAGAGAGAGAGAAAAAAAAAAAAAAAATAAATCTTTAAAAATAATAATAATAAAAAAGAAAATATATATATATAAACAGAAAAAGTTTACAAACTTTAGCTTTAATTTAATTTTTTTTTTTCTATAATGAAAATTGCTTTCATCTAGTGAGTTGATAATACATCCGAATGGCTTAAAAATTCAAAAAATAAAAATGTCATGACGTTTTTAATTTTATAGATTTTATTTTATGTCTAAAATAATATTTCATCTAAATCTCATCTCTTTGCACTGGCCTTTGAAAAATGAAAATATGAAAGTGTATTCATAGCATGCACTGATGTATTTATAGTGTGTATCTTGTGTCTTATATTAGCGGCATGCCCAAAAATAATTCTAAGATTTTAAAATTATGTTTTATATCAAAATAACATCAAATTGAATTGCGTAATCTTTATTAAAATAAAAAAAAAAATGCTAAATTAATTAAATTTAGTTAAATATTACACAATTCATTTTAATGGAATGTTGTTATGAGTTTGAAATGCGCTATTTCTGAAATGTTTTTTTAAGAAAAAATACAATAAAAATAGGCTAAAATATTTTGGAGTGTATACATAGTCTTTTTAAAATGTTAGTATGTTTTAAGTTTTGTTATTGTGAAGCACTTTGGACAACTTAGTTGTATTAAATGTACTATATAATTAAAGTTGGACTATTTAATTTAGGAATAGTTCACTCAAAAATAACATTTTTGTCATTTACTCACCCCTACCTTGTTCCAAACACATGCCGTTTTTAGTTTTCTGTGAAACATGGCATGTTTCAGATGTTTTCCATAAAACTAAAAATGGATCATTTATACTAGTAGTCTAAGCTCAGGGCAGAAAATGACTGAAAATCACCTTGAAAGTATCATGTAAGTAGTCCAAATGACTACTTCCTGTGTCAGAATGATGGCAAAATGTTAACTTTTGGGTATCTTTCTCTTTAAAATGTCCCCATATGGTCGAAAGACAAGCAATTTTTGAAACTTTGTTTAAACGCCTCTCTAATATCTCTAAGTTCAGCATATAAATGGTGGTTGCCTAAAGGGTTAACTTGGATGAAGTACAAACTGTTACGTGTTTAACAGACGGCCGCCTGCAGAGTCCCGGCATCTTTCGACACCGACTCATATCAGAGTCGGCAGAAAACCAGCGCAACATACAGCCCACCCAACAGGGGGTAAATTAGACCTCTGAGATGAATGATCAAACAATTACACAGTGAAGACCGAGCCAAAAAGAACGGGGCAAAAACATTCTGCCATTTATTAGAATGGAGCCTCTTCCCGTCTTTGCAATTCTTTTCTTCGCAAGTCTTTAAAAAAAGAATTACTCTAAAATTGAAAACTTTTTTACCAGATTGGAGCTCAAGTTTAAAAAGGTTCAGTTGTTTTTATTGTTGTCATTTGAGGTTGAACCTTAAATCATCAGTGCACACAATACTGGGAGCCGTCAGTGACTTTATAATTCTCAGCTATTTGTTGCCATCTGCTGCCGTAACTTAATTCACCCTTCCTTTCACATTCTCATTTATTTTATTTTCAATTAAAGAGTCTGAATGTGAGACGCTAAAATGGCCTGCCCTTAATTAGAAGAGGTCTGTGAATGCAATCGTTACTTTCCCACATCTTGGCAGTCGTTTCATTTTGATAAAGCAGGGATCCCATTTGAGGGTGAAAACTGAACGAGAGTCGCTGCCATTTGATAAATGTGCTTTTTGTTCCCCACTCCTGGTTCTTTTCAGTAATTGATGGAATGATACCATCTATATATTTCCACCAATAAACTTTCATGTGCTCTGCTGAAGGATGGATTTGTCCTGAACACACATTCATGTTTACAGGTGATCCAGTATTGTGTACAGAAACACTCGTCCCTGATGAAAATAATAACATTTGAACCAGCTTAAGATGGTTTCTCCTAGCTGGTCTGTCTGATTCAATAAAAGTGCCTAAAACCCTTTAAAACTAGCCTGGTAGACCAGGTAAGACCAATCAACCAACTTAAGCTTGTTTAAGCAGTTTTTATTTGTATTTATTTCAGCAGGAAATGGTTAAAGATTAGGAGGGTTAAACCAGAAGGTCTAGGTTCTAGATTCAGTGGCTGATTTAGCCATGGGCAACATAGGCAGTCACCCAGGGTGGCACCTTGCGGAGGGCGGCACCCCCTCCCCCCACCCCCCCAGGCAGGTTCATATGATATGAGCTTGAAGCACTCATCTGTGTTCCGCAACTGCTTTTGGGTCCTTGAATAACGTATAACGTGCAAGTAAGGGCAGCCGGTGGACTTTCCAGTGCCCTCCTAGGGTAAGACGGTGCCCCCTTAGGAAGTTGGTGCCCTACGCAGTTAAGATCCATAACACTCTTTTCCAATTATCTGCTGTCCAATGTCTGTGTTTCTTTGCCCACGCTAACCTTTTCTTTTTGTTATTTTGATATTTCAAAAGTGGCTTTTTCATTGCAATTCTTCCCATAAGTCCTGAACCCCTGAGTCTTCTCTTTACTGTTACACCCCCTAAACCTCACTCCAATCCAGGTCATGGCACCATTGTAACTGGCCCTAGTCACCCCGCTCTGAATGGGACTCGAAATGGCTTCTTCGACATAAGAGGCGGGTGCGCTAACAAGAAGGCTAAAAGGCTACAGTCCCTAGCATCACACACTTCACAGCTATCTACCAGCTGGGTCCCGTTACACTCAACCCCCTAAACCGCACTCCAATCCGGGTCACGGCACCATTGTAATCTACCCAGGTCACCCCGCTCTGAACGGGACGTGATCCAGTGTCTTTGGCGTGGGAGGCGGGTGACCTAACAAGGAGTCTAAAGGCTGCATCCCCTAGCATCACACACTCACAGCTATCTAGCAGCTCACTCCCGTTACACTCAACCCCCTAAACCTCACTCCAAATGGGTCATGGCACCATTGTAACCGGCCTTGGTCGCCCCACTCCGAACGGGACTCAATCCAGCATCTTCGGCGTGGGAGGCGGGTTCGCTAACAAGGAGGCTAAAGCCCTCCTACAGCCCCTAGCATCACAAACTGCACAGCTTTCTACCAGCTGGATCCCGTTACACTCAACCCCCTAAACCTCACTCCAATTAGGGTCACACCATCATTTTAACCAGCCCTGGTCGCCCCACTCCGAATGGGACTCGAACCGGCATCTCTGGCTTGGGAGGCGGGTGCACTGACAAGGAGGCTAAAGCCCTCCTACAGCCCCTAGCATCACACACTGCACAGCTATCTACCAGCTGGATCCCGTTACATTAGCACCAGTTTTTTTAGAGTCCTTCGAAAGTCTGTCTAAAAGTCTTTGGAAGTCTGGCCTAGGCCTTCATCGTTGGATGTCTAATCCTTGTAATTGTGTACTATTGCCACAATGTGTCCGCATGGCGGCGTATCTCATGCCACGTGGAGAATAAAGGAAATTAGCTGCACCTGAATGAGAAGGCACCCACTCCCACTGGGACATTGACTGGGGCACAAACACCCTTTTAATAGACTTACACCTCATTTTGCCCCTAAAGCCTGCTGAAGGGTCCCTGGGGGGAGAGACTCGGAGCATACGCATGGAGGGGAGGAGGAGGTCAGCTCCTTTTTACCTCCTCTTAAAAACCAGCTGTAGAAAGAAACAGGCATTTGATTAAAAAGCCCGTCCCATACAGAAGGGGACTATATGAGACAATGCAGCTTTCTCCGTTTCTAAAACAACACAAGCATTATGTCTGACCTGTCACTGGCAATATATCACAGGAACAAATACACTACGTTACCACGATGTCCCGACCAAACAAGCTACTTACCAGAGTCTGAAATTATCAGTCTGGTAATTAGAATGAAGGCAGATTAATAATGCACAGCTGAACATCACTTTCACAAGTTTATAAAGATCTGCTTGAGCACATGGGACACTGGCAGCACAGAAGAAACTGGTATGAGCATCAATCAGAATAAGTAAGTCTTTATATCTCAGTTGTTACTATCCTTTTCCTCTCATTTCACCAGTTCATATGCCTGGTGTTTAGGCTTAATTATATCTAAAGAGAAAGTGTGCATCGCCTGTATTCTTTGGATGACAGTCCTGGAGCTGCAGTCCCCCTGGGTGCACCATCTTTGCATTTTAAGAAGGAATCTGTGCAGACAGACCCTGAACTCCCAGAGTTAAACTCCCGTTTAGGTTAAGTGGTTCCCAGACTCATGACCACCTATCACTGCCTAGACATGACAGCTGGGGACCCCACTGTTGCTATGGAAATCATTGACACTTGCCAAGTCCATTTTCCCCAAAAGCAAACTCCCATACTCGCCTTGGATTGATAGTATGCATTCTCATGTGACAATATGATTGTTGGTCTAGAGTATTTCATTACTTTCTTATTATTAAAAGGAGACTGTTTGGAGTTTTAGTGGTTTGCAATTCTGGACATAAACTCGAGTGTTAG
The DNA here is from genome assembly GCA_032164185.1 of Moxostoma hubbsi. Taxonomy (NCBI): domain Eukaryota; kingdom Metazoa; phylum Chordata; class Actinopteri; order Cypriniformes; family Catostomidae; genus Moxostoma; species Moxostoma hubbsi. The sequence goes on along the minus strand of JAVLUX010000173.1, from coordinate 1,244,753 downwards.
ACCCATTTACACTTGATGGCCCGTGCATTTTAAGTCTAGGCCTTCAGTGTGATTCATGCCATTTAGAAAACGCAGTTTCACAATGAATAAGACACCCTATGCCTTTGGACATCATCCATTATGTCGCATCCAACTAATAATACCAATTTACATTTACATGTCTATGCAAGAAAGCCAGAACTTGAAAACGAAACTGAATGCTCCAGCAGCCTAATTTACACTCCAGAAGCTGCTATAACAATGCAAAAAGCACTATTCAGCCCTACTTTGACTGTTAAATAAATTAAATTAACACACGGTCATGCAGAACATCTCGGGATGGCGATAGCAGCAGTGATGACAGACGAATGGTGAGCTTGATCTTGCTTGCTTCGCTTTTGAATTACGTACATTACTTCAATGCGTGATTGCATCAATCAAGGCCTTCTAGAAGGCCTCAACGGGACATATCCTAAAGACCACGCCTACCAAGAACAAATGAATCAATCTCATTGGCTAATGAATAGGACAATCTGACATTAGATGACCATTGACTTGCACTTTTGGGGGATTCTTTAGAAATTCTGAAGGCTTACGCTCTGCTTCGACTAACGAGCTAACGTTAATTAACGTCATTATGCATAATTTCTCCAGAACTCTGAAACCTCATTCATGTGTGCATTCAGGTAAAAAAATGTACCATCCTGCCAGGCCAAAAGCTATTATGACTAACAACGTAAATTTCCAGTTAGCTTTGTAAGCTTGCAGAATTTAGTTGGGGATAAAGAGAGGTTAGGGAGAGTAAGGGGCCGTTCACACCGAACGCATTTTTGTATGCATCTGTGCTGTTTTATAATGAATATTATGTCTTTATGATTAACGTGTCTTTACTAAATGTGGCACAGTAGTTTGAATGTGTGGAATGGAGATTGAGATTTGAAAGCTATGACAGAGCGGAACATTTTCAGTAAAGAACTACTTCAATTTTGGTCTGTTCCTCACAAAAAGCTTTAGTAAAGCTTTAGTTGTAATTCTTTTTTTTCTCCCCAATTTGGAATGACCCATTCCCAATGCGCTCTAAGTCCTCGTGGTGGCGTGGTGACTCGCCTCAATCTGGGTGGCGGTGAATGAATCTCAGTTGCCTCCGCGTCTTAGTCTGTAAATCGGCGCAACTTATCATGTGGCTCCACGGAGACATAGCTCATATGGAGGCCCATGCTATTTCCGCGGCATCCACGCACAACTCTCCATAGTCCCATTGAGAGTGAGAACCACATTAGAGCGACCACGAGGAGGTTACCCCATGTGACTCTACCCTCCCTAGCAACCAGGCCAATTTGGTTGCTTAGGAGACCTGGCTGTAGTCACTCAGCACATCCTGGATTTGAACTTGGGACTCCAGGGGTGGTAGTCAGCATCAATACTCTCTGAGATACCCAGACCTCCTCAGTTGCAATTCTTAAAAAGTTCTCCTATTGTGTTCCATGGAACAAAATAAGAGCATAAGGGTTTAGAATGGCATTTTTGAGACCAACATATCTCATGACAACTCCAAACAATTTATATGAGACGGCGAGATCATAAGAGTACGGCTTGGCTTGTATGCAAATGTATAAGTATTGATCGTTTCAAGAACAAGCAATACTGACTAACTATACTACGCTATGCTATACTATACTGTACTATACTATACCATAATATACTATACTATACGATACTAACCTTCAATATACAATACTATATATTATACGATACAATACTATACTGTACTACACTATACTGTACTATACTAACCTATAATATAATATACTATACTATATATTATACAATACTATACTATACTGTACTATACTAACCTATAATATAATATACTATACTATATATTATACAATACTATACTATACTGTACTATACTAACCTATAATATAATATACTATACTATATATTATACAATACTATACGATACTAACCTACAATATACAATACTATATATTATACGATACAATACTATACTGTACTACACTATACTGTACTATACTAACCTATAATATAATATACTATACTATATATTATACAATACTATACTATACTGTACTATACTAACCTATAATATAATATACTATATATTATACAATACTATACTATACTGTACTATACTAACCTATAATATAATATACTATACTATATATTATACAATACTATACTATACTGTACTATACTATACCATAATATACTATACTATACGATACTAACCTACAATATACAATACTATATATTATACGATACAATACTATACTGTACTACACTATACTGTACTATACTAACCTATAATATAATATACTATACTATATATTATACAATACTATACTATACTGTACTATACTAACCTATAATATAATATACTATACTATATATTATACAATACTATACTATACTGTACTATACTAACCTATAAGATACTATACTATATTTTATACTGTACTATACTCTACTATGCTAACCTATAATATACTATACTATATATTATACTGTACTATACTGTACTATACTAACCTATAAGATACTATACTATATGTTATACTGTACTATACTGTACTATGTTAACCTATAATATACTATACTATATATATTATACTGTACTGTACTATACTATACTATACTGTACTATACTAACCTATAATATACTATACTATATATTATACTGTACTATACTGTACTATACTAACCTATAATGTACTATACTATATATTATGCTATACAAACTATACTGTACTATACTAACCTATAATATACTATACTATATATTATACTGTACTATACTATACTAACCTATAATATACTATAATATATTATACGATACTATACTATACTATACTATAGTGTACTATACTAACCTATAATATACTATACTATATATTATACAATACTATACTACGCTATGCTATACAAACTATACTGTACTATACTAACCTATAATGTACTATACTATATATTATGCTATACAAACTATACTGTACTATACTAACCTATAATATACTATACTATATATTATACTGTACTATACTATACTAACCTATAATATACTATAATATATTATACGATACTATACTATACTATACTATAGTGTACTATACTAACCTATAATATACTATACTATATATTATACAATACTATACTACGCTATGCTATACAAACTATACTGTACTATACTAACCTATAATATACTATACGATATACTATACGATACTGTGCTATGCTAAACTATACTATACTATACTGTACTATACTAACCTATATGCAGTGGTGCAGTGGTAGAGCGGGTCGGCCACCAATCGTAGAGTTGGTGGCTTGAATCCTGGCCCATACGACTCCACGTGTTGAAGTTGGGCAAGACACTGAACCTGATGGCAGCTCCTTGCATGGCAGCTCTGCAGCCATTGGTGTGTAAATGGGTGAATGAGTCAACAGTGTAAAGTGCTTTGAAAAAGGTTAAAAAGGTGCTATATAAGTGCAGACCATTTAATTGAAAATAACCTTTTGCAGGGAACAACATGTTAAGCATTGAGATCTGAAAGTTTTTCTTAAATCATAATCAGCGTGAAACAAAGAAAAAAGACTTCTCTTTGTATACATACACGGTATGATACTGGTTGTTGGCAATATTTGGGAAATGCTACTCCTATTCAGGGGCAAAGTAAGGCACAGGACGGCATCTATTTTGGCCAGGTGAATCAGACATGCTGCACAGACAGTAGGGGTTTGACTGACGCAGCAGGTAGCACTACGATTGGCCAGAAGCTAAGGTGAGTTTGGGCTCCGCACCAACCCGAGACTTCCGGAAAGCATCCTTACATAGTCATACAAGCAGTGATCTAGATAAGTGCACATCTGAGTAAGTGTGTCTATGTGTGTGTGGAGCAACAATGACACATAAGAGTGCACCTTCCTCCCTAGAGTCCCAGACCAGCAGGTTCGCATTAGAGAAAATTTGTTCCACAATATTGCCGCCTCCTGTTTCTCTGTGAAGCTGGGGGCCCGCACAGAAGGTGGAGGCAGAGATTTGGGTGATGGCCAAACGTTTCATGGCCATTTCTCGTTTTACACAGCGTGTGTTCGGGACGGGTTCCCCGCTGCTCCTCGTCACTCCGTGCAGACTCCCTGCATATCGAAACAAATGCCGGACGCGAGAAAATAAAAGTGTCTCATTCCGATGACAGCACATTCCCTCAGGTTCTGATAATGCGCCAGTTTGAGGGAAGCAGCCGGGGTCAATTGCTCATTTCTCGAGCAGGGAGGGTGTCTATCGCCCTTAATGATGCCTCCATGTGTGCGACAGAATGGAGTGGATCAAATCAACCACTTTTTCCAAATATGGCATCCGCAATGATTTATTCTGCAGCTTTGCCACTACGTGCGATAGGAGAACAAACTATTATAAAGCGAGCGCATTAGATTCCCTCACAAATGTCATGTTGAATGGTAGTTAGAGCACTTTAAGAAAAATATTTTAGTTAGAACTTCATTGAGCTTGATTCAGGTATAAAACGTACACTCTTGTTAGCGCTACGCTAATCTACATCAACAAAGAGATAATGGGTAAGTGTCAGTATTTTTGTTATTGACCTGTAGAGTAACGTTATGTACGTAGCTCATCTCCCACGAATCAAGTGCAGCTAGTTTTGCACATTTCTCAAGATAAGCAAAAAAATACAAAATAGTGCATTCCACACAAATAGCATGATAAATGTTAGTTAACTGAGCATTTAAAGTAAAATAGCCACATCCAATAATTTTATAGAACTTAATCTTGATTCAAGAAAGAAATGTGCATTCTTGTTAGCGCTAGGCTAATGCACAGCTAAAAAAGTTGGAAAAACTCTATTTGAATAGTTTTTGACTATCTTTTTGTTCATAGTTCATAATTAAAAATTGTATTTGAGGGGATAATGGGTATTTTTATTAGGTTGGTTTATTAACCTGTCCTTTACGTATATCGCGGCAGTTTTGTGGTCCGTTCTGCATAACACGGCGGCTCATTATAGCTTATAGCAGCCATGGCTGAACTGGGAAGAGAAATCGGCCCGGGATTTTACATGGCAAGTGGCACAACTGTTGAGTGTGATGGGGGGGAGGGTGGGGCATGCATTGCTGCTTATCAATGCATGCATTCCCGACCCAACCACCGGCCTGCTCAGTTCTCCCGATGGCCATTACGCCCCTGATCGGCCCAAAAGTGCGTCGGCCCACCAGGAAAATGCCCGGTATGCCAGATTACCAGTCCAGCCCTGATCGCGGCCCATTAGGTATGTTTCGCGACCGACTCACCTGATGGCCAGTCCACCCCTGATCGGCCCTAAATTGCGACGGCCCAGCAAGAAAATGAAACAAAAACTAAAATTTGTGTCTTACCTACCATAACATGAGTAGCCTTCTCCCCTGTGCCTAGTCCAGGTTTTCTGTGATTCCTCTCTTGCTGTTTGAAACATCATAGCTAATCCACTCATTATTTCACCATCAAAAAGTACACTTGCTGTCACGGTGACGGATGACAAAAGCGACTTGTTTATAATCAGCTTTGCAGTTTTTTTGTATCTTGCATAACAAAACTTCGACTGTTTGCCCTTTTGCACTATAATAACGATTCCTTTTTCAGTGCCACGTGTGACGCTCCTGTTCTACCTGGTTGAACCGGCATCTCCGGCATGGGAGGTGCGCAAACAAGGAGGCTAAAGGCAGTATCCCCTATCGTCAGTCACTAGTGCACCTCTTGAGGTCAGGAGAGTGATGTTTATACACATTGCACAGCTATCTATCAGCTGACTCCTGTTACACTCACCCCCCTTAAACCACACTGCCATCCGGGTCACGGCACCAATTTGACGCTCCTGTTCTACCCGCACCATACGGGACTCGAACGGTGTCTTTGGCGTAGAGTGATGTTTATTCACATTGCACAGCTCTCTATCAGCTGGCTCCCGTTACACTCGGCTGCTAATTTGCTATCGTGTGCCTTAACTCCACTCTGCCTCTGACGTCACTCGGCTCGCTGTGGCTCCGTTTTTTACCGTATTTCCGGCCCTCACTATCTCATCCTAATTTTACAATGTTGCAAGTTACAACACGCACATCTTATTATAATCCTTATCTGGATTCAGGATTAAAACATAGACCTACACTCTTGTTAGCTAAAACCAGCTAACACCAGCTTATTCTATGCCCATGTTCTCTCTTAGTCTATTTTCAAATTATCCCCTAATAGAGCAATTTGATCGCAGAGGGCCTATTAACTAAAGATCTGCTCTCAAGTTGGGAAAAGATAAGTGCAAATCAACTACAAGCAGGAGGAATCTAAAGGGGACAAAAATGGTAACAAAAGGGACTTCATTAAACCCAAATCAATTGTCTTTTGGGCTCAAGCTTCCTCTTTCCCGGGCAACCTCTAACAGGTCTTTAACTGAAGGATCAATTCTTTCTATGGTCTCATTATTAACACAAAAAGGTTGCTTTATACAAATACTTTTATGCCATTTTTTTTTTTTTTTTTTTTTTTTGTCATTTTGGACCTTGACAGACCCATTCTTCATTCATTTGTAAGATATGGACAACAACAGACTTGATGACTGCATCTGAAAACTGGAAAATGCTGCCTTCAGAGGCTGTATATGGAGGTAGGTTGAAAATAAGGTTCTTTTGAAACTGTTCTGAGGCCAGTTTATTTAAGAGTAACTAAGAAAAGCTGTTGGCTAAGCCATTAACTGATTAGGTAGCAAGCCAGCTGCCTACATTTTCTGATGCAGCAGATGATATTCTTCAAAAATCCACATGAAAAAAATAATCAAATAAATGTGGATCGAGAGTGAGAAAATAATGACTCTTTTTCATATTTTGGGGTAGGGGGTACTATGCATACTATACTATTCTGATCTATACTACACTACTAAACTATACGATACAAAACTATTCTATTCTGCAATATGCTACACTATGCTATACTTTCCTGAAACTATGCTATATACTAATACTATACATTTGCTATTCTATACTACATTGAACCATACTACGCTACACTATAATCAGGGTTGGTAAGATTGCAGAATACATGCTGTAAAATGCAATTTGTAACAAATTCTGTTAGATTACTCAAGGTCAGTAATGTATTCTAAATACTTTGTATTATTTCTTCAACACTGGTAGATTTTTTCAGAATGTACTACTATACTATGTTCTGTTATACTATACGACGCTGTACTATACTAACATATAATATACTATACTATACTGAACTATACTTACATATAATAAAAATAATATATACTATACTATACTGTACTATACTGTACAATACTAACCTATACTATACTACACTATACTATACTATACTATACTTACATATAATAAAATATACTATACTATACTGTACTATACTAACCTATAATATAATATACTATATACTATACTATACTGTACTATACTAAAATATAATATACTATACTATACTATACTGAACTATACTTACATATAATAAAAAATAATATATACTATACTATACTGTAATATACTGTACAATACTAACCTATACTATACTATACTATACTTACATATAATAAAATATACTATATACTATGCTATACTGTACTATACTAACCTATAATATAATATACTATATACTATACTATTCTTACATATAATTAAATATACTATATACTATACTATACTGTACTATACTGTACAATACTAACCTATATTCTACTATACTATATACTATACAATATTTACTGTACTAAACTATGCTATACTATACTCTGCTGCATAATACTAATTATATGCTGTTTTATATTTTACTATATTGTTCTCTGCTATCTATACTATACTATTTTATAATTACTGTATATAAATATCAGCATACTATACTATAATATACTACTACACTATGCTCTACTATATTATTCTATACTGAACTGTACTATACTAACCTATAATATACTATACTAAATACTATACTATACTGTACTATACTAACCTATAATATACTATACTATATACTATACAATATTATACTATACTATATACTAAACAATATTATACTATACTAAACTATGCTATACTATACTCTGCTGTATAATACTAATTATATGCTGTTTTATATTTTACTATATTGTACTCTGCTATGCTATACTATACTATTTTATAATTACTGTATATAAATATCAGCATACTATACTATAATATACTACTACACTATGCTCTGCTATATTATTCTATACTGAACTGTACTATACTAACCTGTAATATACTATACTAAATACTATACGATATTATACTATACTAATTTATAATTACTGTATATAAATATCAGTATACTATACTATAATATACTACTATACTATGCTCTGCTATATGATACTATACACTATACGATACTATACTAGACTATGCTATGCTATACTGTACTATACTATACCATAATATACTATACTATATACTATACGATACTAAACTATACTATGCCATGCTATACTATACTGCACTATACTAACCTACAATATACTATACTATATATTATACAATACTATACTATACTGTACTATGCTAAACTATATTATACTATACTATACTAACCTATAATATACTATACTATATATTATACGATACTATACTAACCTATAATATACTATACTATATACAATACGATACTAAACTATACTATGCTATGCTAACCTACAATATACTATACTATATATTACACAATACTATACTATACTATGCTAATCTATACTATACTAACCTACAATATACTATACTATACTGTACTATGCTAACCTATACTATACTATACTAACCTATAATATACTATACTATATATTATATGATACTATACTAACCTATAATATACTATACTATACTATATACTATACGATACTATACTATACTATACCATACTATATATTATACTATACTGTACTATATTAACCTATAATATACCATATTATACGATTCTATACTATACTATACTGTACTATACTATACTAACTATAATATACTATACTATATATTATACTGTACTATACTATACTATACTACACTTTGCTATTCAAACTATACTGTACTAACCTATAATATATTACACTATAATTTACACAATACTATACTATACTATACTACACTATGCTATAATATACTATACTATATACTATACTATATACTATACGATACTATACTATACCATACTATATATATTATACTATACTGTACTATATTAACCTATAATATACTATATTATACGATTCTATACTGTACTGTACTATACTAACCTATAATATACTATACTATATTTTATACTGTACTATACTATACTATACTACACTATGCTATAATATACTATACTATATACTATACTATATACTATACGATACTACTATACCATACTATATATATTATACTATACTGTACTATATTAACCTATAATATACTATATTATACGATTCTATACTATACTGTACTATACTAACCTATAATATACTCTATATTATACTGTACTATACTATACTAACCTATAATATATTATACTATATTTTACACAATACTATACTATACTACGCTATGCTATACACACTATACTGTACTATACTAACCTATAATATAATATACTATACTCTATACTATACGATAGTACACGATACAATACTACCTTTAAGTGCCATGATATGAGGGGAAACATGATGCTCCTTAAAGAAAATCCAACACCCTTCTCCATCCTCAAACCTTCTGTTTCTTTTCTTCTGCCCCGAGCCGAGACACAGCAGGGATTGAGAACTCTTCCAATTTGGCAAATATGAGGCACATAAATTAATGAAAGAACAGCGTTTTGATTGATCAAGTAATCATTGTGCCTGGAGGCATATTTGGAAAGCTCTGTTCATCTGGGTGTAATAGAGAGGACATCATTTGCTTTCAAACACTGCCGATGACCCCCGTGACATCCCAGAGCCCTGGGGTTTATCAGCAAAATGTATTTCTGATCAATTAACAGTTTCTGCACTTGGAGGACAAAGGAGAGTAGAACTCCTACAAAGCCAATCAGGATAATGAGTGCTTTGATAATTAAAGGCGTGTTTCTTCATTAAGGGGTTAAATACAGCAGGTCTTGTTTGTAGGCTTGTTTCACACTCTGAAATCCACAGGGAAATTCTGTGTAGTTTTTTTCATTTTTTATTCTATCAAACCGGGTGGATACAAGTCCTGAGATGAGTCCTTTCTCACAATGGTGAGAAATAGTACAAATCCTTTAAAGCATACAGGTCTAACTGAAAGTTCTGCTTGTTTGTGCATTCTTCATACTGTTTGACTCATTGCTGAGGTGAAGAACTTCTGTAGTTAAGAATTCTCTACCTGAAACACAGGATTGATCTCTCTGTCAGCGAGCACTTATTCCTTTCTGCTGTGCACACACATTGTTAATGGTTGTCCACTCTGAATGGCAGAGAAAACAGCACATCCCTGATTTCTACTCCCTCCCTGATGCCTTCCTCTCTGGGTTAACAGGGTTTAATTTAAATCCAAAAGGCCTGACACCACAGTTTCTGACGGTTTGGCTGAACTGTTCTGCATGGCTGTTCAGATCAAAGCTCGCCTATCTGTCGTATTGAACTGTTCTAACCTCTGTCCATGCTGATTAACAGCGGTTTACTCTGCATAATCAGGACCTGCATCACAGAGAGAATCACAGACACTTAGCATCAGTATGGAAGAGCCATAAAGCAGAATTCTGATGACAATGAGTATGTTATAGTTGCAGCAATTTTTGACACATGTGAAAGATTTGGGGAGAGATTAATTTAGGGAACTTAAGACAAACCAGATCACACTTACAGTATAAGGAAACGTCACTCCAGAGCTTTTAATCATTGCACCCGAAAACCTCATTCTGGTGTCGATTTCTGATGATGAAAAAATTCTGTAATCATTTACACACCCTCTTGTCGTTCTGAGAACCCGTGATGTGATGCTCAGGATATGTTTGCAGATATTAGCTGCTTTTATATATATATAAATTGCTATAATAGTAGTCTTTATGACTTGTCTGATATATTTCAAGTAAATGAAAAGCTAAATGATGGCTTTGTGCTTTGAGGAACTGACCGAAATTGAAGTTGTTAAAAGGGTTTGTTGGAGCAGACGAAAAAAAAAAAAACGCAGATGGAATCACAGAACTGATCATAAAAAATATAATTTAGAGTAAAATGCAGAAAGACACATTTGGGATGAAATGAATGATGTAAAAAAAAAAAATGCTGGTCCATCCTGCATAACACAGCGGCTCACTGTTGCTTATCACGGCCCATTCGGCACGTTTCGCGGACGAACCACCTGCCCGCTCGGTTCTCCCGATGGCCAGTCCATCTCTGATCGGCCTAAAAGTGCGTCGGTCCACTGGGAAAATGCCCGGTATGCCAGATTACCAGTCCACCCCTGATCAGCCCAAAAGTGTGTCGGCCCACTGGGAAAATGTCCGGTATGCCAGATTACCAGTCCACCCCTGATCGGCCCAAAAGTGCGTCGGCCCACTGGGAAAATGCCCAGTATGCCAGATTACCAGTCCACCCCTGAACGCCCCCAAAGTGTGTCGGCCCACTGGGAAAATGCCCAGTATGCCAGATTACCAGTCCACCCCTGAACGGCCCCAAAGTGTGTCGGCCCACTGGGAAAATGCCCGGTATGCCATATTACCAGTCCACCCCTGATCGGCCCAAAAGTGCGTCGGCCCACTGGGAAAATGTCCGGTATGCCAGATTACCAGTCCACCCCTGATCGGCCGAAAAGTGCGTCGGCCCACTGGGAAAATGTCCGGTATGCCAGATTACCAGTCACCATCTGAAAAAAGGAATCTGGTAAATAATCAAACAGAATAAAGGAAGAAATTAAATGTATTTTATAGGGCCCTAAATTTTGTGTGATTTGAAGTCTTGAGGCTCAAGGTTTTTCATTTTCAGTGAATAACATTTTAAATTTGGGTCTGTTTCTCACACAAAGCTATCGTATGCTTCAGAACCTGTTGCGGTTGTAGCTACCGATCTGTGTTGCGTCATTCAGACACTTATAATAATTATAATAATAATAATAATATCTGAAGATTGCCAAGGCTTGTCAAAATGCACCGAACTGAGGTGAAAGCAGCATTAGAGCATCAATCTGGTGGTGCACAGAAAAATAACACCACCGTAATGTTTCCTGTTGTAACTCTTTGTCTTAATGCATTCTGCTCAAGATTAACAGGACCAGAGAATTGAACTAAAACAATAACTGACACTGTAATTTAGCATTGGATCAGGCCATAGTTATAAAGCATTACAGCACATTGATAATGTCTCCACAGGACATTGATGGTCAGGGCAGTATGGGGGTAATCTGTGTGTGTTTGGGCGTTTAGAAGGGTGCATTGCACAGTTCAGGAGGTTAAAAAGGTTTTGTAAAGACTGGGTCAGTTTAAAGGCTGAATCACACCAGCTGTGTTTATAACTCTCTGCTGCACCTGCGGAGATCAAACACACACACACACACACACACACACACACACACACACACACACACACACACACACACACACACACACACACACACACACTTTCTGAAAAAGGAAGGCTTAGCAAGTTGAGAATGCAACTCAGAAAAATACATAATCTACTATTTGCATGATCTACATTATATTTGCATGGATTGGACATGCCGTTTCATGTTGACATTTTAACTCTTAACTTTAGTCATATTTATATATTCAGTATTTCTTTTTTCATATAGTAGTTTAGTTATATTATAGGGGGAAAAGCTGCTATTAAATGAGCTTTATATAAAATCAGCTTTATAAAGAGATCCACAACATCACCTAGATCCAGCAGTCGCTAATTCGTGATTTAAACATTGACACTTTACTTAAGATGAAACTGATGAATGTAATTGAATGTTAAAGCTCCTACTTGAGCATTTCACATGATCAAAAGAGAAAGATCGAGACAGATGGATGTCAAATTAAATGCTCTTCTCTCTTGCTGCTTGGCTAATTGTGCCGTTTACCCCAGTAAAACCTCTGACGGCAGACGTTTAGACAGGCTAATAATGATTCACGGTGTTAAACATCTATTGATATTTAAAAGAACAAAATGCCTTAATGCAGCTGCGCTGGACAAAATGGACAAACTCGAACTCTTAAAAACATCGAACTGTTTGTCAGTGTGATTAGCCTCCATATTGCTAATGGCAGAGTTTGGGATCCCACTTTATTTAAAAAAACCTTTCCGTTGTAAATCTCTGGATTTGAAGGCTTTTTAGACTAGTATCGGGTGTTGTTTGTGCCTGACAAACATTAAAGTCAACATTAAGCGGCATTTGCAACCCTTTTATTACATAAGCAGATGCACAGTATTCCTGCGTGAAACAAGGATCCCAACCTTATTAAAAACCGTAACTCCGGAGACATTTGTTGATCATAATACAGGTCCATTACACAAAATGTCCACTGAGTGGCGCTAAAAGCGAGTTACATATTCTCCCAAATGTGTGTGGTTTTTAAGGTTCAGTTTTAAATCAACAAAACGTACCTTCCTACCCTAAACCTAAACCTTACCGATAGTGTCATAAAAAGCAAATGTGAGATGCATCATTTTGTGGTGCTTCTATGACACTTTCGGCTCATGTGTCGACTCATGTGTGCTCTTCAGGATTGGTACACGAGTCCTTTACATGCGATTTGATCACACATGAACAAGCTTGTAAACGATGCTAGTTATGAAGCGCAAGCGTTAAAATGTATCGCGTACGAGTCTATCGCTACATTGAAAGTGTTTCGATTTCAAAAGATAGCATCATGATACAGGGTGGAAAGTACATGTTTATGAACTGATAATCGGCCGTTTTGATTGGTGGGGAATTGGTGATGTCATCAGAAATGGAAAGCCGTTTTAGAAGAGGAGCAAGTTATAAGCTTTTAATGAAAGATGACAAAGACTAATCCCGTTTGACCCGCAACAGTTGTTCGTCAATATTGAATTCAATGATTTCTTCAAACTCTAAATGGGAAAATATCGGAATTTGTGATACTTTTGGCACAGTCAACGACACGCGAAGATGCACATGGACAGTCATGTCTGTGCTGATGATGAACTTTGCATCACGCACACTGTACGCGAGATGTACCACATGCAAACTGACTTTCACATGCTGGATTCTGCATTTCGCTGCAGTTTCCTGGTGAAATTAACAGTATATTAATTTCAAAATTAGGTTAAAATTTTAGATTTGGGACGTATGCTATACTCATTAAAAGCTCCATCTAATATTCACCTTAATTTCGTCTGTTAATGACATCATTTCACTCGCTTTTGGCGCCCCCTGCTGGTCATATTACTAGGAAACTGCAGCCACGTGTAATAATGTGCATAATTTTGTTTCACAAAAATGACTGATTCTAAGTTGATTGTAAATGATAAAATATAGTACTGTTCTCATGTTTTCTTCGATGTACATCACATCCACTTCTCTGTTCGTGAGAAAAGTGTATTATCACCTCTGCAGATCACACAAACTCTACTTGGCTATTCCACTCAAAGCACTCTCATTCTCGGATATCAGCCCTCATTATTGTCATCACATGCCACATTTGTACTCTGTTAGAGAGCAAACTGTGATAAAATGGACTGAAGCCTCTCTTGTTAGTACGCTTAAACAAACTGGACTTTCCCTGAACACAGACAGACACACACACACGCACACACGCACACCCTCTCTGACTCTCTATCAGCACTTATACTTTCTGTAAATGTTTTTCAAAGACACGTGCTTTCTGAGAACTAGCCTTATTAAAGTCAGCATTAAATTTTCCTTAATGTGACAAATTTATGAGCAAAAGAGAATATTTAATGAAAGGTAGGATGGAACTTATACATCAGGAATTGATTGGATTGAAAAGTGGTATTTATGCTGTATGTGTCACGATTCACTGTAGTCTGGCCTGTGTTTCTCCCCTGTCATCTGTTCCCAGACTACACTTCCCATAATTCACGGGCAGAACACGGTAGGTCAAACACATTCAGGAACATTCAGAATATAAAGAGAAAACAAAAACACAGGGAATCAAGAACAGGGCTTGGAACAAGACATGTAAACATTCAACAACTGACCAATGACAAGCAAACAACAGAGCATTATATACACAATGGGTAATGACTTAATGAGACACAGGTGAGGACAATGAAAGACAGCTGGCAGTGATGAGAGCAGAGAATTATGGGAAGTGTAGTCAGATGACAGGGGAGAAACACAGGCCAGACAACAGTGGATCGTATGACAGGGGGTTGGAGTGGTTGAAAAATTGGGAATTGACAAATATAAAAAAGGACAACCTCCATTCTGACTTTGAATTGGAGGACTAATGTTTTTTAGATATTAATAATGTTCATACAAAATGTTCAGCATTATTTAACATTTAAATAATCACTATATATATATATTAGTTGTTGTTATTATTTTGCACCATGCATGCCAAGATTTCTTTCTTCAAGAATTTCAGCTTTTAATAAGAAACTATTTTTACTTTAAGCCCAGAAAAAAATATAAAATTGACTTTGACTTTTAGGATAACTGAAAACATGATCATCATACTGTACAAAAAGTGTATATAAATTATAGTTTTTTTTTTTGTAAATTGCATTTGATATATATATATATATATATATATATATATATATATATATATATATATATATATATATATATATATATATAATTTATATATAATATTTTTAATAACTTAATAGATCTGGGCGAAAAAAAAGGTCCAAAACTAGCAGCATCTAAATGCCAACTACCTGCATTGCTGCAAGAGGTTTCTTGGACAAACAGAACATTAAGAATGCAACATTTATTTAAATAGAAATAGTCATTTGTAACATTCCAAATGTCTCTAAATCATCTCTAAACGACATAATGTGCATTGTGACTGAAACGCATCCCTATTTCAGGTTTATTCTCATTCACGCATGTCCAAGTATTTTGGCTATGAATTTGGCATACTGTACAAAACAAATATAATGCAATATCATAGAATAGGAAATGTATCCTCTATGATATTGTAGCAATTATCCAGATATGGAATGAGATTATTAAGCAAACTGTTTTCAACTCCTATATGCCAACTGAATAAAATAAGGCAAAAATAAACATTTCCAACAGTGTTTAGTGAGCGATATGATCGATTCAAACACTAAAATGGGCTGTTCTGTATATGCATTATTGTATAATATAATTAACATAAAGGTCACATTACTACACAAGATCACAATGTATGTAATTGAGACTATATTAGCTATTATTAATATCATTAGCTATCATTTTTTGCCCCCATATTTTACATTTCTGTGATATTTTTGTCAATTTCGTCCCCGTTAATTTCTGACAATATTGGCATTGTATCTTTCTAAGGTATTTAAAAGTTCTCATTTTAGTTTATAAACAGATTTAGCACTTATAACATTCTTCTTCCAAAAAATTCTGAAATATTATGTATTTTTTTGCACTTTGTTATTGTGGTGAAAAATAAATGTGACGAAGTTGAATACTTGAACTCAAGTAAAAGTACTGTTATTTATTTATACTTAAAAATGTACTCAAGTACTGTAATGAGAGTAGTTGTACTTCGTTACCTTCCACCTGTGCTGGACATCACTAAAAACTAGCATGATGTAATTTGAATGAACAAAAGTGATCATTGTGACTAGCAGCAGGTTTGTGATGAACTCAAACCTCTTAAGAAAGTGTTGCATCATGTTATCAAATGAGCTCCAGCACTCGTCGATGTTTAGCATATGTGTGCGCAATGATTTGAGGAGCACCTCACTAGCACAAACGAGGATTTAGCATGCTGAGAAAGCGTCTACGTGTGGCCCGCATGTTGCTCGTGTCTCTCTGTCAAGCGCTATTCCTCTGAGCATTCACGTGACAGGCTACAGGAAGTTGTTTTGTCGTGCTGTACCTTTTAACGCTTGTATCGTCAGTCGCTGTCTCGCTGTCTGTGCTGTCAACCCACAGTCTGCACCTGCTCTCACATTCCTAATTAGTCCCGTTTAATGATATTCAGCAGCGTGGCAACCTATGAGCATTCTCTCTCGTGCATGGTCCTCCTGTCTCTGTTTTAGGGCTTTGTATTTTGTGAAACGTATTTCCGGTTTTGTTTTTAGTCCGGCGGTGTCGCGGTTAAGCCCAAAACATCTTCAAAAGTATATGAGTACGAGTATACAGGTATGAGTATGTATGCGAATAAACACACTAGCTACACAAGCTAGCACATCACTGTGTTCCGAAATTCACAACGTAACGATGCATTCTTAGCGTTGCCACAAGGGGGTGCTATTGTGGGCATTGGAAGCTGCTTTGGATAAAACCACGCTGTAAATGTGATGTTTTGCCACATTTGTACATACGTAGATATAGACTAAAGTTGACTAAAACACACAATATTCATTTAAAGCATTTGTTGTTATGCTAATAGCCTCCCAGATAAAGTTATCTGATGATATAATGTACTGATATAGCCAATAAGCGGGACACGGTGTCTGTAATAAGCAGCTCTGGTCCTTTAGATCCAGGGAAAGGACAACTGTCAGACTCACCTGCCTTCCAGCTGTCTGGTCCCACATAATCTGCAGTACCAGAAAAAAGACCCATGAAATATTCACTCGCTCATCAGCCTCAACACAATAGACCAGAACTTACATTAGGCACCAGTATTAGACAACAGGCCTATTGAGTTACCTGCTCACTGGTTTCGACCATATGGAGGACAGAAGCTCATGCAATCTAGTCCTGTTATTACACCTGATAGTGACCCAGACTCAAGAGGATTACACAAAGGAGGGTGACACCATGTGTAACGGGAGCCAGCTGGTGATAGCTGTACAGTGTGTAAACCTCACTCTCATGACCTCAAGAGGTGCGCTAGCGACTGACGATAGGGGCTGTAGCCTTTAGCCTCCTCGTTAGCACACCCGCCTCCCACACCCATTCAGAGCGGGGGTGAGTAGGACCAGCAAAAGTGGTGCCGTGACCCGGATGGGAGTGAGGTTTAGGGGGGTGAGTGTAACGGGAGCCTTTAGCCTCCTCGTTAGCGCACCCGCCCCCCACGCCGGAGATGTCGGTTTGAGTCCCGTTCGGAGCGGGGGCGAGTAGGGCCAGCAACAGTGGTGCCGTGACCCGGATGGGAGTGAGGTATAGGGGGGTGAGTGTAACGGGAGCCAGCTGGTGATAGCTGTGCAGTGTGTAAACATCACTCGCATGACCTCAAGTGGTGCACTAGCGACTGACGCTAGGCGCTGTAGCCTTTAGCCTCCTCGTTAGCGCACCCACCTCCCATGCTGAAAATGCCAGTTTGAGTCCCATATGGAGCGGGTAGAACAGGAGTGTCAAAGTGGTGCCGTGACCCGGATCAGAGTGAGGTTTGTGGGGGTGAGTGTAACAGGAGTCAGCTGATAGAGAGCTGTGCAATGTGTATAAACCTCACTCTCCTGACCTCAAGAGGTGCACTAGCAACTGACACTAGGGGCTGTAGCCTTTAGCCTTCTTGTTAGCATACCCGCCTCCCACGCTGAAGATGCCGGTTCGAGTCCCGTACAGAATGGATAGAACAGGTGCGTCACACTTTACTGTTGCCATGATTCTTTAATTGATTCGCCCCAATATGGAAAATTGGGGCTCCAAGAAAACTGGTAGTTATGACCTTATGGTGGCGTTCACTTGCGCTCATCTTGCAAATACAATCATTCTGACATGGCATTAGCACACCATTAATATTGTATACTTTGCTATTTTGCACCAGATAGTAGTACATTTTCTCCCTGATTGAATTGGACAGAGCAGTTCTTGAGTTAATAGTCTCAGGCACGGAACCGCCACTCAACTAATATAATAAGCTGTGCCGTAATTGATCCGATTTACTTGTACATTTCATACCGAAGTAAATTTAATATCAGTTACTTATTTTACTTATGAGCTAATTTAACTTAAAGATATCTTTCATTTCACTTATTGACAAATGGATACTTTATACCACACTGATTGTATGGACGTACAGAGCTGAGATATTCTTCTAAAAATCTTCGTTTGGCCAGTTCACCCTAATCTCGCTATAGCTCCTCTGGTGGCGATGTTGAGGACCAGCTTTTATGCAATTAGTCAAAAGTCTTCCAGAGGTACAGAGTTTTCATGGACTGTTTGCGTTCCACATGAGTGCTTTCCGATAGTATAAATTTCCCTTGAAAAGTGAGTATTTCTTGGAGGAAGCGTTTACATGGATGAAAGTGACAGAGTTAGACTGCGGGATGCCCCTGCACTGTTCAGTATAATTAATAAAGCCAGTGCCAGGGGATTCCCACGATACGTCCAATATGACAGGACCTGTCTCCAGTGCAATAAAGCATTAAATGACCAGCTCCTGTCAGGCTAACTTCACTGCAGTCCCCGGAGACCATGCTCTCGTTTTTTACTTTGTATTTCTCTCTGAAAGAGAAGCACTTGCTAGTCCTGTTCTCTGTTTTGTGCCTCATCTTTTTATCTCTTAAAGAGTAAAGCTGCTGTTCTCTCTCTGCTGTGGGTTTCTCTGTGTCTGATGGCTCTAGTTTGGATTAATTGGTCCCTGAATGAATTCAGTTGACAGGGTAATTCATCATGAGTTTACTCTGACAGAGGGAGGGGGAGGAGAGAGGAAAGAGTGGGAACTGGGAGGATTGAGGTTGAGACTGCTTTAGCTCTGTTAAAGGGATAGTTCACACAAAATTAATATTCTTACATGATTATCATGTCGTTCCAACACCTGTATGACTATTGTTTCTTACATAGAAAAAAGCTTTGAAAAACAGCTTGAGCAAGGAACAAACCAAAATGGGAATTGTTATTCACTGAAACCAGGGCTGGACTGGTAATCTGGCATACCAGACATTTTCCCGGTGGGCCGACGCAGGGGTGGGCTGGTAATCTGGCATACCAGGCATTTTCCCGGTGGGCCGACGCAGGGGTGGGCTGTTAATCTGGCATACCAGGCATTTTCCCGGCAGTGGGCCGACGCAGGGGTGGGCTGGTAATCTGTCATACCGGGCATTTTCCCGGCGGTGGGCCGATGCAGGGCTGGACGGGTAATCTGGCATACTGGGCATTTTCCCGGTGGGCCGATTTAGGGCTGGACGGGTAATCTGGCATACCGGGCATTTTCCCGGTGGGGCGACGCACTTTGGGGCCGATCAGGGGCTGAATGGGCCATGATCAGCTAAAATGAGCCGCTGCGTTATGCAGAAAGGACCACAATACGACGCCACGATATGCAGTAAAGGAATTGAACACCCCCCCCCCACCCCCGATCAACAACTTTTGACCCCCCCCCCCCCCCTGCCTGATAGAAAGGCATATATTTAGGTAGGGATGGTAGGGACATGTCCATACCAACTTTCAGATAATAGGAAATGTCCCGACCAACATTTGGGCAATTTAACCACATAGAATACACCTTAACACTTGTTTTTATTTTCATTGCATTAAAGTTTCTCAGTATTGCTATTTATGCGTAAATTATAGTCTGAAGAACTGAAGCAGCGCATGAAGCAGCGCATGAATAGTGTTGTCACATGGCACCTGTTACTTTTCTCAGCGCTGTTCAGCTCTGAGTTGTCAACGACTATTTTAATTAGGGCTGTCCATTTAGTGCAATTAATATCTGTTCATGTTCCTTCTATTGGATCAATTCAAGATTGAGGTTTCACATTATGTAGATGGTAACCTTTAAGCAGTATTCAAAGTGCTTTACACTGCCAATGATGGCACAGCTGCCATGCAAGGTGCTAGCCTTCCATTGGGAGCAACTTGGGGTTCAGTGTCTTGCCCAAGGACACTTCGGCATGTGGAGTCATGTGGGCCGGGAATCAAACCGCCAACCCTGCGATTAGCGGCCGACCTGCTTGACCACCTGAGCCACAGCCGCCCTAATGTTTTTTCTTATAAGTGGCAGTAGGGGGCACTCAGCACTCCAGCTATACGGGCAACAGGCCTCATCAAACCAAGGAGAGCAGGCAGCACAGCTTACACAGATGCTATTTTTGCACTCAAATACAGCTGGACAAAGCACAACAAATTGCAGCGTTTTTCAACATTTCAAACTTTGTGTAACTTGAATACGTGTCAAAAAATCTCGATGCAAGCAAAATGCGACGCCTCAAAAGTGTCCATCTGATGCATGAGTGCCAACCTAATCTCATGAAACCTCTGTTTGTGCTCTCTGTAGAGATCTGCACGTGATTGGACGGTTTAGGCAGTGTGCTGTTCACACCCGGGACCCCTGACGGGCTGTCATTCTGCCTGCAGTAATCACATACGTGCATAACATTAGCTTTAATTGCATCATGTATCACACAATAGCCATTAGGTATCATTACTGAGTGGCGAGGGAGAAACGGTAGGCGCTGGATGGACTGGGCAGCACATTGCCAATGTTTGGGGGTCCTTTAATCCTCTATTTGTCTCGCTTTGCCCAAAAATGAAAATCATATCATTCCAGACCTGTACGTTTCTGCTGGTCCCATTACGAGGTTCCATATCAGTCAGTTTCGTTAGATGTGGCCTCAAATGATCTGATCAGTCAATGTTCACTCATTAACTTCATCCTCCTGGAAAACCTTTGCAGTCAAAAATCACCTGGGATGCCATGTGAACACCCAACGCCATGCAGGGCCATGACTGGGAATGATGGGTCCTTATAAGAGACCAATTATTTATTGCCAAGTCCAATTAGACTCACTGTGTGTGTGTGTGTGTGTGTGTGTGTGTGTGTGTGTGTGTGTGTGTGTGTAACATTTGAATAGCTCTGACAGTAGCAGGTGCTTGTTTTATAATGCTGTTCTGATGAGAGCCGATGAGCTCGCATCTCTCTCCCAGTTTCCTCACCCCTCCCCATATCGCCGTCATCTGGCACGCTGAAGGTGTGCTCCGTTTGATTGACAGCTGCATCCGGGTTCACAGTTTATTGGTTTCAGTGAAAGAGCCAGATATGCCAATTTAGACAGCAGTGACAAAAAGTTCCATCTAAATGGAATAATTTTACCACAGGGAATTCTGTGCCGAGGGAGGAAACGAGTCAACAGTGTCTTTTTTCTTCTCCTAACAAGCCCTGAATGACAAACATATACGCCAGTTAATGGCTGACAGAACGACATAATTCAGTGACATAAATTTAAGATGAAACCACAAACAAAGAGTAGAAACTCTGAACAATTTTAAAAGCAGACTTTGCAACTATTTGGTTGCACGGATTCATAAGAGTCATTCGTTTGAGAATCGGTCTACACTGGTCACGCTGTATGTTTCACATAGTAGATTTAAAAGAATCGATTCATAAGAGTCATTTGTTTGAGAGTCTGACTACACTGGTCACGCTGTATGTTTCAAATTGTAGATTTAAAAGAATCGATTCATAAGAGTCATTCATTTGAGAATCAGTCTACACTGGTCACACTGTATGTTTCACATTGTAGATTTAAAAGAATCGATTCAGAAGAGTCATTCGTTCATGAATCAGACTATACTGGTCACGCTGTATGTTTCAAATAGTAGATTTAAAAGAAATGATTCATAAGAGTCATTCATTAGGGAATCAGACATCACTTGTCACTGAGTAGATTTAACACTGAATCAGCTCTGCCTCTCAATTGCACTGTTGCACGTTCGGGAACCATTAACAGAACCAAAAGTCCTAAAAATATGCAGTTAGTTTCATAGATAAAAACTTGTAAGCTTTTGATCACAGAGAAACACAACATGAGAGCAAGTGATTATTTCAAGCAGAAGAAACTCTTGAATATCTGCCCTGATTTGCAGTACTGAGAGATGGCAAACTCACCTCCATAAGATACAACATTCATTGCTGTCTGTGTGTGAATTCCTTCAGTAGTGCCTCCCTCTTGTTGTGAGGTCTCCGCTAATTGAATTCATCCCCATTTCTAGACATAACACTGGAGAGGTTATGCATTTTATTTGCTCGGTGATCCATATCATACAGAAAACATTCTCTGGCTCTTTCCAGCCGCATTGTGATCTCTCTTGCGCCCTTAAAGAAGTGAATCTATTCAACTTTAAATTCCCTAATTACTTTCTTCTGAATGAACAAAATACAATTCAGTGCATTAAGCACTGAGGTGTTTATAAAGCCTTGGGGCAATCACGCTCAAGAGAACCTCAGAAATGCTTTTTATTTAAATGCAATTTGAAAGTCTATTAAAAGAGAAATTGATTTATATGCTAAAACCGCCTGTTCTTGCGTCATCAAGCTGTTATTTAGGCCTTATTTACAGAAATTATGGGATTCATTTTTCCTTCATTTATAAAAATCTGCTTTTATAAATACACATGCAGCACTCATAAGAGGAGCTTGTTTTTCTTGGTAGAGTTGGTTATTGTAACAAATATTTGCTCTAAATGAATGCTGAATGTTACGAATGTTACTGAATAAGAACATTTTAAATCCATTGCATTGAGGAGCATATAATCTGTGTACTTTAAAGATTAATGCATTTACATTTTTATACATTAACATAAATTTGCAGTTTATTTAAATTCCAATTGATGAAAATTTGCCATAGAACTGAAATGCATAAATATATATATTTATATATATATATATATATATATATATATATATATATATATATATATATATATATATATATATATATGTATATACACATTATATATAATTTTTTATTTATTCATTTCAATTGTATGAAAAATTTATATTTAAAAAAATATAAATAAATTAATTAATTAAATTTTTATATATATATATATATATATATATATATATATATATATATATATATATATATAATTTTTTTTAAGATTTATGCATTTCAATTGTATGAATTTTTTATTTAAAAAAGTATTATATATATATATATTTAATTATTTATTTTATTATTATTATATATATATATATATTATTATTTTTAAGATTTATGCATTTCAATTGTATGAAACTTTTTTTTTATTTTAAAAAAGTTATACATATGTATATTTGTTATTATTATTTTTTAAGATTTCTGCATTTCAATTGTATGAAAAAAATTTTTAAAAAGTCATTTTTTTTTTTTTTAGATTCATGCATTTCAATTGTATGAATATTGAGATGAGATAATAAAGAGATAGAAGGATCTTGATATTTGATCAGAATGTATTTACAGAACAGAAATTAAATTTCACACAAAATTATTTAAAATTTCATTTCACAAAATAACAAATAAATAATGAACAAAACAAACATGTCAGTAGTCTTATAGTTTATGCGTACAACAGATTTTCTTTGCTCTGCATAGAATTTTGTACATAGATTAAATGTTTTTACTACGATGCTGTTTGTACAATGTAAAAAACACTGTAATTTAAAATAAAACATCAACAAAAAGTCTTTGGCAAATGTGATACAAGCACATTCTCTTAACTGTAAAATATTTGATAAAAACCAAAATCATCCGATTAAACATGAAATCATACTGGTGTGTTCAGGACAGGACTCTGAAATGTAATTGTGGAATTGCACTTGTTGTAAAGCATTGAACAAAAGTATTTTATTATTAGTGTGTGTACGAGTGTGTGTACGAGTGTGTGCGAGCGTGTGTGTGCGAGTGTGTGTGTACAAGTGTGTATACACGAGTGTGTGTGTACAAGTGTGTATACACGAGTGTGTGTGTGTGTGCGCGCGTGTGTGTACGAGTGTGTGTACGTTTGTGTGTGTGCGCGCGTGTGTGCGAGCGCACGTGTACGAGTGTGTGTGTGTGTACGAGTGTGTGTACGAGTGTGAGTGAGTGCGTGCATGTGTGTGTGCGCGCACACGTGTGTGTTGTTCCATCAAAGTAGAGCCTGAAAGTATAACGCCGCTGTTTATAACCAGTGACAACCCACCTGATGATTTATATCCTGTTAACATATTGTGAGTTTTAAGTGCTTTATCGGATCAGTAGTACATGTTTGTTTAGCCTATCTAAAATGCTTCATTTGAAGCCGGATAATTCACCCAAAATGAAACTTCTCTCACTTTTAGCTCAACATAAAGTCAGTCCAAATCTGTAAGTGTTATTGGTTTAGAGATACTCAAACTCATTTTATGAGGTCAAACTTTTGTAATAGGCGCCACAATTCACTGGAGGGCCACAGAAGTATTTGCCATGAATAAGTACTTAAATGTCACTCTGGTCCTCCTTTTGTCAGGTTTGTAAAGACATTGACAGATACTTAAAGTGCAAAAACATAAATAAAATGCACAATGAATGAAAATAGTCCATGCATACTGAAATGTCCTTCATGTGCCATTATAGAAAAAAAACGAAATACAAAAAAATGTCACTTAAATATTTTCACGTAAAATCAAATCCTGAAGAAGACCAGGATAGACAGCGGGTCAGTTTTGCTTCTTGAGGACATTATTGCTCCCTAATTTTCCATCTCCTTGGGTCCTCGTGAATGTTCTAGCTGCTCCTCCAGGTGTATGTTTTCACTCTCGTTCATATTCATAGGTGTTTGTATGGAGGGACAGATTACCGACCAATGGGGCCAGTGCCCAGGGGCCCTTGACTGTCATGGGACAGGGAGGGGGCTATGGGATTTAAGGTTGCGCAATCTAGTTTGGTGATTTCCCTGCTCGAAAACCCTTTTGGCCATGAACAACGAACACCCTAAACCCCATTGCTCTACAACTTTTGGGTGGATGTGGGCCCTTGGAGATAATTGGCCATGTCATAATCCGTCCCAGTTTGTACGCAAAGTGTACACACACACACACACACACACACGTGCATTTTTAGACACTGAAATATACACAACCATTGTGTTGATAACATCTAAAACATAAACCCTTACATGTTAGAGGCGTCCCGATCGTTATGAATTGCGTTCGGAAATGAGGTATTTTTTTAATAGAGTGGAAGAGTGCCCGCCCACTTTTTCAGCCATCTTGGTTCTGGGAGTGGTTTTCCCATTCCTTTAGATAAAAAAAATGTTCACAGGAATTTCATAAGAGTTCAAAGCCATGAACCGAAGCTCCAAGGTGAATCACAAATGTAAAAACTTGACAAAAACATTTGATTTGTGGGCGGTCACTGCAGAGCACTTTTGGCGTGCTTTGTTCACGCAATTCTGTGATTGGTTGATCTTTTCTCAGGATTATGGGTAAAGTGGTTCTTTACCAGGAGATCTGCAACTAAACATGATTTTTTTTTTTAAATAAAGTTAAAATAACACGGACCGATGGCTTCAACAGAAGCATATACCATCGATTAACAATCTACAAAACTGTTGCGCTCAATAATCATCAAAGCGCAACAAGCGCAAAACATTAGTGAAATATCGTGGCACAATCTATAAATTCCATGAATTCAATATTCTATGAACCGCAAAGGATTCGTAAACATATCTTTAAAGTTGTTAGTATGTAAGAAAGTTTTTGTTTTAGATGCTGTCCATACATTAATATTGTACATATCTGTGTCTGTTCAAATGTGCTGGAACGACACTTAGCGTACAAAAACCTACGAATGCTAATGCGATCATATTGGTTCATCCATGAGAAGAAAATAAATAATAGAGATGCATATGCTTGTCCCATCATATATTTTTAAAATCGTATCTGTCATTTAGTGATGCATGTTTCGTTTGCATCATTTTAGGTCCTTCTGAATTGTTTAAATCCATCGAGGCTTGTTTGATTGGCTACATTGTCATCGAGAATCATCCTGATTGGTCCGTTCTTCGTCATGTGACCGCATGAAGCCACTCTCTGTCCGATCGACTGCATTGCTCACGATGGCAGAATATGAAGTCCGAGTCTGTGGGCGTGGCGGCGAATTTGGTTACCGTGGTAACTAGTGGCGGTCATAGGCAGTGGCGGCAGTTGGGGGGGCGGAGCCTCTGGATGCACTATAATAATAGGGGGAACCTGAAAGTTAATGAGAAAGGAATATGTTGCATGAAATTGCTTTATCATCATTTTAAATATGTATTATATCAATATTGTTTTTTAAATTCAGCCATCGTCATTATTGTAAAGCGTTCACTTCACAACGTTAATATGCTTTAATAATTCAATACGTTGTTTGAACTTGATCCTTCTGTGCCGTACTCACTCAGTATTGCTTGGTTGCTGAATCTCCAGGCGTCGTTGTAGCTCGTGTACTGCGGATGGCTGTAGGGATTCCCTGAAAATTCACTCCCTGAAACAGAACACACTCAGACGCGTTACAAAAAGCTGCATTTTTACATCACACTGCATTGCACACAGCTGCCGTAACTCTGAGTTCAGGATAAAACCTCAAACTCTTATTTACATGTATGCATTTGGCAGATGCTTTTATCCAAAGCCACTTACAGTGCACTTATAACCCCGGAGCAACCTGGAGTTAAGTGTCTTACTCAAGGACACAATGGTGGTGGCTGTGGGGATCGAACCAGCAACCTCCTGATGACCAGTTATGCGCTTTAGCCCACTACACCACCACCAAAGCGACTTACAGTGCACTTATTACAGGAACAATCCCCCCGGAGCAACCTGGAGTTAAGTGTCTTACTCAAGGACACAATGGTGGTGGCTGTGGGGATCGAACCAGCAACCTCCTGATGACCAGTTATGCGCTTTAGCCCACTACACCACCACCAAAGCGACTTACAGTGCACTTATTACAGGGACAATCCCCCCGGAGCAACCTGGAGTTAAGTGCCTTACTCAAGGACACAATGGAGGTGGCTGTGGTCAAACCAGCAACCTCCTGATGACCAGTTATGCGCTTTAGCCCACTACACCACCACCAAAGTGACTTACAGAGCACTTATTACAGGAACAATCCCCCCGGAGCAACCTGGAGTTAAGTGCCTTACTCAAGGACACAATGGAGGTGGCTGTGGTCAAACCAGCAACCTCCTGATGACCAGTTATGCGCTTTAGCCCACTACACCACCACCAAAGCGACTTACAGTGCACTTATTACAGGGACAATCCCCTCGGAGCAACCTGGAGTTAAGTGCCTTACTCAAGGACACAATGGTGGTGGCTGTGGGGACCGAACCAGCAACCTCCTGATTACTAGTTATGCGCTTTAGCCCACTACACCACCAACACTCTTATTCTTCCAGAATGGGATCCATACACTCCCATACTTTCGCAAGTATTAAACTTTTAGTGCTACCGACAAAAATAACACCTCATCTCATGTGACTTTATGAGGACAGGTGTGCTGTTACTTTTCTACGTGATCACATGACCACTATCGTCTGTGAACGCTCTGTTATGTCGCTATATTCTCCACGTTTCTTTCTCTCTTTTGTGTCATGCAATTTGATTGTGCAGGAAGCAAGATGTAGAACAATGTTGGTCTCTTTTATGAGATAATAAAGAGCTGTGTTTATATGAGCTGAGTGAGGAATGGGTTTTGAGGGCTGTCAATAAATCAGCAAGTTTAATGGACAGGTCTCAGTGGACTGAAACGTTTCTACTTGTCTTATTACCCGGAGCTGGAAAAAATAATGCAAGATCGAACCATATTTGATGAGTTAGTTTGAGCTCGGGGATTGCAGAATGCATTTCGTTTGGGAGTCAGTTGGGCCAGTTCATACTTTAATCAATTGAGGTTTTGTTAGTCTAGTTAAAAATGTTCCTTTGATCCACTTTCAGTTGTATTACTTTCTATACATTATTAATGATTTTCCTATCTTTACATATCAACAAATAATGTGGAATTTGTATGGAGTTTTATGGAATCATACATTTGATCTGACTTTTATATGCATATTTCTGTCAATTGTAATTTCAGTCAAAAACTCTTATATTTCTTAAGGCGCTCACCATGAACCATTCCAGCCAGTGTGGATGTTGGGTAGCTTCCCTGTCCGGTGGGTGGGACGTGAGGTGGATATCCAGGTAAGGTTGTGTTGGCCATATTCCGACCTGCACACACAGAACACAACAACACTTAGTTTCGTTTGACAGGTCATAAAGGTAACCATGATTATGATTGGTTTAAATCATATTGCTAAATAAATGATTCATTGATATAACATAATCTGTGGTCTGACCTGCCTTGAGTTTTCCGATTCTAGTTGTATTATTTTGTGTGCTGTTTTTATGACTTCATATTAATTCATTTGAACTTTATTAAAAACTATTTTATTACATATAAAATATAAAAAATGGTGAATTATTTGCTTACACTTTACAATAACGTTCCATTTGGTACAGTCAGCTGGTTGCTACTGCTGTCGGCTCTCTGGAATACTCGATTCTGAGCAATGGCGCCATCTAGTGGTGTGATGTTTCTCAGTAACAACCGCACATCCACATATCAAACCGCTCCTCTGGGCACTGCGAGCCATCTTTCCAATTTCTGTGCATTTATTTATTTATTTGGCTTAGTAGTCTTGTAATAAGATGCATAATGAGGCTATTAATTACGAAATTAACGCCAACAGAACTCCTACGCAAACTGGAGGTGGATTCCAGGGTGATGCATCCTGAAGGGGTTTATTCTGCTAAAACAACCGGCTGATTGTACATTATCCCGCTTATTAAATGGCTGCTAAACAACTATATAAATACATGCTCATAAATTATTGATTTGCATTGAAATTATGTAATTATATGAGAATAAATAGCTTAGTTAATTAATTAATGAATTAATTAGTCTGACTGCTGCTTATGCATCTTATTACAAGACTACTTGCCAAATAAAGAAATAAATGCACATGAGGTGGCACTAACTACCGCCTGGAGGGTCCAGAAAGTTCCGGGAGAGCATGAGAGAACCAGGGCGCCCCCTGGGCACCGGCCAAGCCGAGTAGGGCGAGCCCTCCCAGCTAGAATCGATGTGGTGGGGCCTGGAAGCTCTATAATAGTTGAAATTATTTCATTAGCTTACTTGTAGAAATCGCACAGTCATCGGAGAAGCAGAAGAGACAGTTCGCAGAACATGGATGAGCGGTCTGATTCGTCTTAATGCCCGGATGTGCGGTTGTTACAGAGCAATATCTGACCACTGGATGGCGCCATTGACCAATCGAGTATTCCAGAGAGCCTTGTTATAACTACTGTTATAATTAGTATTTATTCTATTCCTTTTTGTGATCAGAACAGAGAGCAGATGTACCGCAGGGTCATCCCGACTGGCCAATACCGGCCTCAATGTCTCTTCTTAGCACCAAGTAGCTCCATATTCAGAGCCGTAATTAGGGATGACTCTTGGCTGTCCTCCCCAACGACATGAAGCCCAGACCCAGCCGAGCACTGAAGCATGACACCTCTCCCAGACTCGTGTTTTTTGTAAGGGTGCTGTTTACTGGGAATGCTGGGAAACTTGGCCACCAGTTTAATTCAAATGAGCAGGACAGTCACCATTAAAGCTCAGTGAACGTGATCCTGTGTGGACCAGTGAAGAGGAGATTTAACAATGACATGCACCACTGCAAAGGCCATGCAGCAGTTAGGATTTAATCAGACAAATGAACTTAAACACGATGACATCAGGACAAAAATCCTGTGAAATGTGTTTTATGGATCTGATAAAGGCAATAATGAAAAGCCTTTTGGGTAAAATGAATGAACATCTTATTTAGATGAGATATTATTGATTGGTTGATTGCTCTGTCATGTACAGTTGTGTTTTGGTTGACATAACGGTAATCCATTATTGTTAGTCAGACACAAAATCTGGCATTTTCTTCTCTTCTTGTTCCGTGAATGAATTGATTATGAACAGTTTGAGCTAAACACTAAAGGTTTTATAATAAAACTAATATTGGGGGATTTTTATGGTAATCATAATTTAAATCAATATAAAACTCTTGAACATAGAAAATTGAACTTTTGCTCTCATGCATTTGCCAGATGCATTCAGGGTACACATTTCAACAACATGAAGCTGTAGAGCTGTGTTTAACCTCTAAGTTCACATAGTAGTTCTGGGGATGGTGTTAAAATGTGTCCACCTATAAATGTTTTTAAATTTATGAATATAAGTCACATAAACTGAAATAGTACATTTTTGTTGTTAGGATTTATGTAAAACATTTTATTAACCTGTGGGTCTTTATTTAATTTGAAATTCTTAAGACAGAAAAACAGAAAGAAGGACGGACGGACGGACGGATAGATAGAGAGACAGACAAACAGAAAGACAGACAGAAAGAAGGACGGATAGATAGATAGATAGATAGATAGATAGATAGATAGATAGATAGATAGATAGATAGATAGATAGATAGATAGATAGATAGAAAGAAGGACGGACAGACTGATGGACAGACAGACAGATAGACAGAAAGAAGGACGGATAGATAGATAGATAGATAGATAGATAGATAGATAGATAGATAGATAGATAGATAAACAGAGAGACAGACAGACAGATAAATTGATAGATAGACAGACAGAAGGACGGATGGACAGACAGACAGATAGATTGCAGTGGCGGCTGCTGGTCTTTCAAAGAGGGGAAGCTCATTTCCGGCCTACATTATAAACTTGTCCATTTATTTAAAAGTAAATTTAGGAAGGCCCTGTTTTGTTTGACTGTTTCATTATGTTTAGCCACTTGAATGCGAACACCTTCATTGATTGCATGCTCAACCCTGATCCTCCCCATGCAACTTAATCTTGCACATGCACTCACATGTTCATTGCTCTTTTCATGTCTTTTATATGCCCTGTCAAAGTTAGACAGATCTCCAAACCCCACCTTTGACCAAACAACACATCCATGAGATGGTTTCATCAAGAGGCATGGCCAGCAGTACATTTTATTTGTCACAGCACTTCCAGTCAGACAGCTAACTTTGTCATACAAGGAGAGCTGAAAAGACCTGTTATTTTTCCCTATCTTTTGCACTAAAGCAATCTTAGGTGTTGATCTGCCCTGCTGTTTAATTATCATTTTTTCCTCGTAAGGAAGACTTTCAAATGGCTTCGCCAAAATCAGGTCGACAATATTAGCTACTGTCTGCCATTGTGCGCAGTTTCACCCGTACGACGCTAGCCTAGCCTACTGTATAAATGAATGAATGGATGAACAAACGATCTAAAAAAATATATTAAACTTGGTAAAACTGAAACAAGGAATGTGGTATATAATTGTGTGAAATGTATTATGCAAATTGACTAGCAATTTCGCCAAACAAATATCAAGAAATAGGTTGCAGCAGTTTGTCTTTCGACTACACTTGAGAAATCCGCGATGGGACTGAGCGCGAATAGCTTCAGCGACTTCTTATAGTACAGATTCGCTGTCAGTCAAAAGGAGATGCAGTCTTTCGACAGATCCTCCAATCATTATGCGGAAGCCCGGAGTCCGGGCCAGCCCACTCCTCATTCACCCCCAGAGACGCTGAGCGTCCGTGAGCGGGACATAATCGCAGCATTTATCCAATGATCGTCTAGTTTCGGAGCACTGAAAAAAACTGTTCAAAGCAGCCCCATTGAAGTCAATGGATGCTCGGCTTCAACAGGGAAATGCACTGTGACGCTACGGGAATGTATGAGAATGAAATCGAGTCAGCCGACCTGCTATATGTAGCTGATTCTGAACGAACTCGTTTTCGAGATGAACATGTTCTATCGCATTTTTAGTCAATAAATTGTTTACACAATAGTACATATTTGACCATTATTTTTTTGACATTATAGGGGAAGCCGAGCTTCCCTTGCAGTCTTAAAGAAATCCCCACTGATAGATTGATAGATAGAGACAGACACACTAACTGCCCCGAAAGTTGCTGGGGGGGTGGGTGAATGCCCATATCGCTCATGCCTAAATCCGCCACTGAAATCTATAAATTAATGACCAACATTTGCCCCCTGGATTTGATTTTACCTTTTATGAGGTATATTTGTATCGAACAATTGAAAACATACGTTTTGTCTCATCTGTGTATGTCAAATACTAATTTAATCGATTCATTAATACAAATACTCAAGACTGAGAATAATTACCAAAAATTAAATCAACATTAATTAATATTTAATGCCATAATATATTTAACTACAACAATAACAGAATATTACAAACTAATTCAGATGTTTCATTATGGGGGCATTTTTGGTGGTATTTTTGCCCCCCTTGATTTCTGACCCTGGCCTAACATCAGTATTATCTGGAAGAGTTAAAGGGTTTAAGTGCATACGTTTGCTTCAAAAGCACAGTTGTATTAAATTCACAACGACAGGGACACCTTAATGTATCCAACAACAAGGCTGAAGGAAACTTTTGACCTCTATTTTCTACATTCAGCAATGAGCACTTTATCACCGGCACCCTAATTAATTACAACCAAGCAAAGGATGTTTGGAGAGCCAAATTGTCCTAATTCCCTGGACGCACGGTGAAAGTCATTTGTTATTAAATGTGTGCTCAAAGGTTAGTTTGTTTTTTCGGGTGAAAATGGAATAAGCATTAATTTGTGTGACTGGAAGCGTGTTGCCCTCGAGTGAGGACATGGACTGCCAGTTTGTCAGGAAAGAGAGAAAGTGGCTTATTTTAAGGTGGCAAATTCATAACATTTCCGAGCGGCTCTTTGCATATAACTGGACTAATCTCAGAGGACCCAGTGAACCGTAGTTTTTTTAAACGCTTTCAGAAATACGAGCAGTCTAAGATCTGTGTTCCAGAAGTTTCACTATGAAACAAAAACGACAAGATAAACTACAGCCAGTCTACCCCTTTGAGGTGCTAAACTACAAACAACTAACAAAACATCACAGCTTTCTGCGGGGGCAATGTTCAAAATTGGGTATAATAAATAGCTTATAAATAGCGATATGATGCAACGCCTCACTATACGATGCGATATGATGCAACGCCTCACTATACAATGCCTCACTATACGATGCGATATGATGCAACTCCTCATTATACAATGCCTCACTATACGATGCCTCACTATACGATGCGATATGATGCAACGCCTCACTATACGATGCCTCACTATACGATGCGATATGATGCAACGCCTCATTATACAATGCCTCACTATACGATGCCTCACTATACGATGCGATATGATGCAACGCCTCACTATACGATGCCTCACTATACGATGCGATATGATGCAACGCCTCACTATACGATGCCTCACTATACGATGCGATATGATGCAACTCCTCATTATACAATGCCTCACTATACGATGCCTCACTATACGATGCGATATGATGCAACACCTCACTATACGATGCCTCACTATACGATGCGATATGATGCAACGCCTCACTATACGATGCCTCACTATACGATGCGATATGATGCAACTCCTCATTATACAATGCCTCACTATACGATGCGATATGATGCAACGCCTCACTATACGATGCCTCACTATACGATGCGATATGATGCAACGCCTCACTATACGATGCCTCACTATACGATGCGATATGATGCAACTCCTCATTATACAATGCCTCACTATACGATGCCTCACTATACGATGCGATATGATGCAACGCCTCACTATACGATGCCTCACTATACGATGCGATATGATGCAACGCCTCACTATGCAATGCCTCACTATACGATGCGATATGATGCAACGCCTCACTATACGATGCGATACGATGCAACGCCTCACTATACGATGCGATACGACGCAACGCCTCACTATACGATGCGATACGACACAACGCCTCACTATACGATGCGATACGACGCAACGCCTCACTATACGATGGAATACGACGCAACGCCTCACTATACGATGCAATACGACGCAACGCCTCACTATACGATGCGATACGACGCAACTCCTCACTATACGATGCGATACGACGCAACTCCTCACTATACGATGCGATATGATGCAACGCCTCACTATACGATGCCTCACTATACGATGCGATATGATGCAACTCCTCATTATACAATGCCTCACTATACGATGCGATATGATGCAACGCCTCACTATACGATGCCTCACTATACGATGCGATATGATGCAACGCCTCACTATACGATGCCTCACTATACGATGCGATATGATGCAACTCCTCATTATACAATGCCTCACTATACGATGCCTCACTATACGATGCGATATGATGCAACGCCTCACTATACGATGCCTCACTATACGATGCGATATGATGCAACGCCTCACTATGCAATGCCTCACTATACGATGCGATATGATGCAACGCCTCACTATACGATGCGATACGATGCAACGCCTCACTATACGATGCGATACGATGCAACGCCTCACTATACGATGCGATACGACGCAACGCCTCACTATACGATGCGATACGACGCAACGCCTCACTATACGATGGAATACGACGCAACGCCTCACTATACGATGCAATACGACGCAACGCCTCACTATACGATGCGATACGACGCAACTCCTCACTATACGATGCGATACGACGCAACTCCTCACTATACGATGCCTCACTATACGATGCCTCACTATACGATGCGATACGACGCAACGCCTCACTATACGATGCCTCACTATACGACGCGATACGACGCAACGCCTCACTATACGATGCCTCACTATACGATGCGATACGACGCAACGCCTCACAATACGATGCGATACGACGCAACGCCTCACTATACGATGCGATACGACGCAACTCCTCACTATACGATGCGATACGACGCAACTCCTCACTATACGATGAGATACGACGCAACTCCTCACTATACGATGCGATACGACGCAACTCCTCACTATACGATGAGATACGACGCACCTCCTCACTATACGATGAGATACGACGCAACTCCTCACTATACGATGTGATACGACGCAACTCCTCACTATACGATGAGATACGACGCAACTCCTCACTATACGATGAGATACGACGCAACTCCTCACTATACGATGTGATACGACGCAACTCCTCACTATACGATGAGATACGACGCAACTCCTCACTATACGATGAGATACGACGCAACTCCTCACTATACGATGTGATACGACGCAACTCCTCACTATACGATGCGATACGACGCAACTCCTCACTATACGATGAGATACGACGCAACTCCTCACTATACGATGAGATACGACGCAACTCCTCACTATACGATGTGATACGACGCAGCTCCTCACTGTACGATGCGATGTGACGCAACTCCTCACTATACGACGCAACTCCTCACTATACGACGCGATACGATGCAACTCCTCACTATACGATGCGATACGATGCAACTCCTCACTATACGATGCGATACGATGCAACTCCTCACTATACGATGCGATACGACGCAACTCCTCACTATACGATGCGATACGATGCAACTCCTCACTATACGACGCAACTCCTCACTATACGATGCAACTCCTCACTATACGATGCGATACGATGCAACTCCTCACTATACGATGCGATACGATGCAACTCCTCACTATACGATGCGATACGACGCAACTCCTCACTATACGATGCGATACGATGCAACTCCTCACTATACGATGCGATACGATGCAACTCCTCACTATACGACGCAACTCCTCACTATACGACGCAACTCCTCACTATACGATGCAACTCCTCACTATACGATGCGATACGATGCAACTCCTCACTATACGACGCAACTCCTCACTATACGATGCAACTCCTCACTATACGATGCGATACGACGCAACTCCTCACTATACGATGCGATACGATGCAACTCCTCACTATACGATGCGATACGACGCAACTCCTCACTATACGATGCGATACGATGCAACTCCTCACTATACGATGCGATACGATGCAACTCCTCACTATACGATGCGATACGATGCAACTCCTCACTATACGACGCAACTCCTCACTATACGATGCAACTCCTCACTATACGATGCGATACGATGCAACTCCTCACTATACGATGCGATACGATGCAACTCCTCACTATACGATGCGATACGACGCAACTCCTCACTATACGATGCGATACGATGCAACTCCTCACTATACGATGCGATACGATGCAACTCCTCACTATACGACGCAACTCCTCACTATACGACGCAACTCCTCACTATACGATGCAACTCCTCACTATACGATGCGATACGATGCAACTCCTCACTATACGACGCAACTCCTCACTATACGATGCAACTCCTCACTATACGATGCGATACGACGCAACTCCTCACTATACGATGCGATACGATGCAACTCCTCACTATACGATGCGATACTACGC
>JAVLUX010000173.1:1145000-1202500 GCA_032164185.1 Moxostoma hubbsi | reverse complement strand
GAAAAGATTATTTCAGCTTTTGCCAGTTCACGTAGAGCATTATGGCCTCTCGCAGAAACGACATTGATAAGATTTATGATTTTTCAACCCCCTTCCTTCCATCACAGACCTGCTCCTCAGACCGTGTCAGCAGATGGGGGGTGGGATTTATTTTAAATAACCCTTTTGTTGTTTAATGAGATTAGACTTCCGGCTTGTGTGTGTGTGTGTGTGTGTGTGTGTGTGTGTGTGTGTGTGTGTGTGTGTGTGTGTGTGTGTGTGTGTGTGTGTCGCAAGGAAGGCCCCTGACCTCAGTCATGTCTGTCTCTATCACAGATAAACTCTAATTGGCGGCCCTGCCTGATGTTGTGCTCTTTTTGGAGGAGTCTGTGGAGCAGAACAGGGCTTTTCTCATGCAGATGGGGGGACATGTGAAAAGGATGAGCAGAAGTGTGGGAGGAGAGAGCCCATCACTTTTAACATCACCAGAATGCCCTTTTAATGCCCCGAAACACACCCAAAACACTCCGTTCCAAATCCTAGTGCGCTGCCTACCAAGGCTGCTCCTTCTTCTTAGGTGACATATCTCCTTTGTGACAAATTCTGTGAAAGATGGTGGATTTTGACTATGAATTTACTTCAAATGAATAATTCGTTCAATATGTCTCAAATAAAAAGGTAATTTAATAGTTAAATAATCTAAAAAGGTACTATTATATGTCATATTTGTTTGTGTTGCATATATTTATGGTTACTAGAGTATTTTTCTTCCATCATGTGACGTATTTCTTAAATAAATTGGATAATTAATGAGAACAAATGTGATTCTATCCATCGGAAATAAAATTAAAAAGTATAACTACTTAAATGTAGTCAATAGATTCATTAAATAATGTACTAATTACAAAGAATGATCCATGTAAATAGGTATTAGATAATTATAAGATGATAATAATAATAATAATAATAAAGGGACTATTTTAGCTAATATTTGTGTGTGTTTTGTATTTTTAGGGTTATTACATGATTGCATATGTGCTTATATGTATGCAAATGCTGTGAAATATTAAAGTTGATATGAAACTTAATTTGCACGCTATTTATTTTTTCATAATGTGCCATATTTCTGCATGAAACAAAATGCATGCTTTGGAAAACGATGACGTTGAATATGGCGGCTGTGGCTCAGGTGGTCAAGCGGGTCGGCCACTAATCACAGGGTTGGCGGTTTGATTCCCGGCCCACATGACTCCACATGCCGAAGTGTCCTTGGGCAAGACACTGAACCTCAAGTTGCTCCCAATGGCAGGCTGGCACCTAGCATGGCATCTCTGCCATCATTGGTGTGTGAATATGTGTGTGTGTGTGAGTGTATGGGTGAACGAGGCGCAGTGTAATGCGCTTTGTTAACCTCTAAGGGCAGACCATTTACTATGGGAAATGTGGGCGTGGCTTCCAAATCAGTCATTTATAAGGTCCTATTTCAGCTATGTCTATGTATGCAACTCACTCGGTGTTGAACCACTGCCATTAACTAATAGCCCGAGAGACAAAAATAGAGCCGTGGTCTGGTTTCGGGATAGAGGGGGAAAAGAACGAAGGTCTATGAAGTGGGAAAATTGTCTGATTAATATTGCTTTAAATTAAAACTGATTTTTCTAGATCCCCCATTGTGTTTCCCTTCAAAGGCTCCTTTGTCTTTTCTCCTCCTTTTTAAAACCCTCTCTGACGGCCTTTGTGATTACGAGTCATTTCCAATTCATTTCGGTATTGATCTTGCCGTTAAAATCAGTTTTGTAATTAGCTGCAAATTAGGCCTTCTACTGGAGGTGAGTGCTGTCGGCCTGATTAATCGCTGGAGTAACGTGTCCCGATCGCACCCAAATTAAAATGAACTCAATTAGGCCGTTCCATTTGCATGGCACCGACTCGTTCGTTCGGGGGAGAGAAATGAATCGTCACTTGTTGTTTAATAGTCTAATTCATGTAAATAAAGGTTATCCATTATAATAAATCCAACACTTTTAATAAGAAATTGTACATAGAGGGTTTCGTGTGTGTGTGTGTGTGTGTGTGTGTGTGTGTGTGTGTGTGTATTATTAACATAGCTACAGAATGAGGGGCTCAGACGTAACATTACAGGAAATGACCTTGTTTCTCATGTGCTGGTGTTGACCCTCTGGTCGGTGATTTGGTGTGGCTCAGAGGAAAGTGGGCGGTTTTTCATCTTTTGTTGTTTTTCAATAAATGCATTTTTATATCCAGCACAAAATCAATAAACGTAGGGGGTTCTGTTCTTTGATCCTCAATGCATCATACAGCATCTCTGCAACGCTGGCAATTAATGTTTACGTCCAATAAACACAGACATAAACCGAAAACCACAAGCACCATTGGAAGCATCTCTTAAATCATACCTAGTACCATCTAAAATAATACCATGGTCATTTTTTTGCACCTTGGAGTATAATGTGCGTAAATGTCATAGTACATAGTACTATCAAAGCGATGAAAGGGTAAATATACCGAGATATTCATATGTTTATCCCATAAGCAGCCATGCACTTACCTGCTCTGGTTTGATGTGATCTGAACTGGGAAAGACGTCATGGAAAGTTGGCCTCTCGAACACCCGGTCCAAGGCTTCTAACTGCTGCTGGGTGAAGGCATCCGCTCGTAGATGTTTCCTCAAGCTCTCCACGCTGCCTTGCGAATCACTGCTCTGTGCAGAACCCTCCGAACCATCTACCGACAGAGAAAAGAGCATTCTAGACCCTTCTGTGCTGTTTGTAGGGAGAAAGCAACGTTGCAGAACATCTATAGGATCTTCTGAGCCAAACGAGAGTGACGGTAGCATTCTTAGCGAACGCCCTTCGAGGTTGTTAGATCGACGATTGAGAGAAAACAGTTTGTACTGAAGGAAGAGTATCAGGGATGGAGTCTTATTGGTCTTTTGGGCTTCAGACCTCTCATAAACATTGCATTGGTCTGGGTCTAGGTCTTGGTCTAGATTTGGGCCTCATTATTTTGTATCTTGGTCTGGATTTGGGTCTTGGCTTACTAGATATGGTCTGCACTTATATAGCGCCTTTTTCAACCTTAGCAGTTACCAAAGCGCTTTACACTGTGTCCCGTTCACCCAATCAAACACACACGCGCTAGCCTGCCATTGGGAGCTACTTGGGGTTCAGTGTCTTGCCCAAAGCATGCGGAGTTATGTGGGCCGGGAATCGAACTGCCAACCCTGCGATTAGTGGCCAACCCACCCCGTAAAATCAGGACAAAATGGGTCATTTTAACCAATTAACATTATATATAAAAGCCTTTATTGTTTAAATCTATAGGCCGAAACTGTTGAAATGATCAGAGATAATTTTTTTTGTTTATCATTAATTAACAATGACATTATCAACCTTTTAACAGATTTTAAATTTTACATAAAAATTCGAATTAAATGCAAAATTATATCAAATGTAAAAGTCTCATAAGTTGAAATTCGTGAAAAAAAATTTGCCATAAAATGTTTGGAATAATCGTATTATTTCTTGAAATATATAAGCTGTAAAAACTTAATCCGAATATTTGAAAAAAAAAAAAAAAATTCCATCAAATCAAAAAAAAAAAAAAAAAAAATTAAAAATTAAATAAATTAGTTTACTTTTTTTTTATATATATATATATATATATAAATACATATATTTTTTAAATACATTTTTATCAAATGAGCACATCTGCAACTGCATTTGTCTTGCAGTATTTTGGTGCATTAATGCAGCGTTCCATTAAACTCCATTAAACTGGAATTTCCAATGGAATGCCCCTTGAAGTCAGACTTCCAACTTGGAAACTAATGTGGAAAGCTTCAACTCTAATTCCTCTAAGATGCATGTGTGTGTGACATCACACAAACATGTCGGCACCCAGGGAGATATACCATTAATGATAAAGTATCGATCAATGGGTTTGAATGGGATCAAAGTTCCTAGAGTACGTTATATTAAAGCTTGTTTAACAAGCGACAGGTGTATAAACATTTATGCTCTTTAAAGGAAGCACAAATGCTAGCATTGCAGCATTGTTTATCTATTGGGTTGCTAGGAGACGTCTACAGTAGACAAAGGCGAGCATTGCAGTTTTGTTTCATGTACACGTTGTCTTCTGAGCATCTGGCAACGGAATGACTTTATGGTCGGAGATCGGAGATATCAAGTAGGAATATCCCACATCACAGCACAAGTTGACCGGAAGGAGAAATAGGTCCATTCATATGCTATTTTATTAGATATTTTATAAATGGTAAATGCTCTGCACTTATATAGTGCTTTTTTTTAACCTTAGCAGTAACCAAAGCACTTAACACTGTGTCCCATTCACCCTCATACACCAATGATGGCAAAGCCTGCCATTGGGAGCAACTTGGGGTTCGGTGTCTTGCCCAAGGACACTTCGGCATGTGGGCCAGGATTCGAACCGCCAACCCGGTGATTAGCGGCCGACCCGCTCCATCACCTGAGCCACAGCATAGCTATAAAGCAAGAATTAGTGCCTAATTTCTGATCCCTAAAATAAAGTGTTACCATAAAATCACTAGTTTAGTCAAAAATTTGTATCGATATACACTATATGGACAAACATATTGGGCCACACATCTTAGTCATTGAATTCAGGTGTTTCATTCAGTCCCATTGCAACAGGTGTATAAAATCAAGCACCTAGACATGCAGTCTGCCATTACAAACATCCGTGAAAGAATGGGTCATTCGAAAGAGCTCACTGGAGCTGAGCGTGGTACTGTAATCGGATGCCACCGTTGCAACAAGTCAGTTCGTGAAATTTTTTCCCTCCGAGTTATTCCACGATCAACTGTAAGTGGTGTTATTGCAAAGTGGAAGCGTTTAGGAACCACAGCAACTCAGACACGAAGTGGCACCACGAAGTGGCAGACACGAAGTGGCAATGCCACCTCCTCTGGCATTAACATCAGCACAGAAACTGTGCACCGGGCATGGCATGGGTTTCCATGGTCGAGCAGCTGTATGCAAGCGTTACATCACCAAGTACAATACCAAGCGTCGGATGGAGTGGTGTAAAGCACGCTGGCACTGGACTCTGGAGCAGTGGAAACGTGTTCACGCTTCTGATGGACGAGTCTGGGTTTGGCGAATGCCAGGAGAACGTTTCCTGCCTGACTGCATTGTGCCAACTGTAAAGTTTGGTGGAGGAGGGATGATGCTATGGGGATGTTTTTTCTGGGGTTGTCCTAGACCCCTTAGTTCCACTGAAGGGAGATGTTAATACCGCCGCTTACCAAGACATTTTGGAAAATTCCACGCTTCCATCTTTGTGGAAACTGTTTGGGGAAGGCCCCTTGTCTGTTCCAGCATGACTGTGCCCCTGTGCACAAAGCAAGGTCCATAAAGGCATGGTGGGATGAGTTTGGTGTGGAAGAACTTGACTGGCCCGCACAGAGCCCTGACCTCAACCCTACTGAACACGTTTGGGATGAACTAGAACGGGGATTGCGAGCAAGGCCCTCTCGTCCAACATCAGTGTCGGACCTCACAGATGCGTCTCTCTTCTGGAAGATTGGCCAAAAATTCCAACAGACACACTCCTTCCAAAATCTTGTAGAAAGTGTTCCCAGAAGAGTGGAATGTTGAATGTTGTTTTCAAGACTAGTCTTGTAGTATCTTGACAATCTTGAAAGTCTTTGTTTTGTGTGTCTACGTGTCCCAAATGTGTTTGAAATACAGCTCCCTTGTTTTCTCTAGCTGTGTAACACTGATTTGATTCTCTACTTTATCATTCTTGAGATGACACGCACATTCGCTCACTTCACAGGTTAAACAACACTCCACAAACACAGCACTTTGGGTCGTCCTCTGACCTGATTACTCTTGTTTCTCTTTCTCACCCCAGGAAAACGATTTAGAGCGCCTTTAAATATCTCCACGTCCTGCGTGTTCTGGAAAGTCGAGTCTTCCTTACAAATCTGTCACTCTAAATTCGTGGCATATTATGTTCTCTGTGCAGCCCACAGGCACCGTGATGTATGACACGCTCAACTTATATTGATTGCCCTAACTTGAAGAGAGAACGAGAGGAGTGGGGGAAGGATGTAGAGGAACAGGAAGGGAGTCAGAGTAGATCCACATAAGCAGTATGATTTTTATGGTCCTATACGAGTTTTGCTTTTCAGATTGTACTATATGACCATAAAGTGAACGCTGCATTTTTTGTATTGTCCGTATAGCCGCTTTTCCACCATCAGGCTGAATGTTCTCGTTGCGAAACCGTACTGTCCCGTGCTGATCCAGTTCAGTACAGTATGGTGCTTGAATGCACATAATGAATACTTTAGTTGATGATGGTGTGAGAGGTATATTGGAGCAAGTGCACTATGGAGGATGATTGCATAGTCCAGTTTTTTCGCCAGCCACGTACTAAAGCCATTCCGCCAACACGTTTCAGCACGGTTACAT
Source organism: Moxostoma hubbsi (assembly GCA_032164185.1). Lineage (NCBI taxonomy): Eukaryota > Metazoa > Chordata > Actinopteri > Cypriniformes > Catostomidae > Moxostoma > Moxostoma hubbsi. The sequence goes on along the minus strand of JAVLUX010000173.1, from coordinate 1,196,039 downwards.
AATTGTTTGTAATCGTGCCGTGCCGAACCGTGCTCAAGAGGAAATGCTACTCCATGGATCGATGGTGAAAAGTGGCTTTAGATATGTTGAATTTTAGACCATTTTAAATAGGTGTTTTACTGTGTAAAACACCTATTTGAGAGAGCGAGAGAGCGAGAGAGAGCGAGAAAGAGAGAGAGCGAGAAAGAGAGCGAGAGAGAGAGCGAGAAAGAGAGAGAGAGAGCGAGAGAGAGAGCGAGAAAGAGAGAGAGAGCGAGAGTGAGAGAGAGAGAGAGCGAGAGAGAGAGAGAGAGAGAGAGAGCGAGAGCGAGAAAGAGAGAGAGAGATTGAGAAAGAGAGCGAGAGAGCGAGAGAGAGAGAGAAAGAGAGCGAGAGAGAGAGAGAGCGCGAGAGAGAGAGAGAGAGAGAGAGAGAGAGCGAGAGAGAGAGGGAGAGAGAGAGAGCGAGAAAGAGAGAGAGCGAGAGAGAGAGAGAGAGAGAGAGAGAGATGGATGGATGGCTAAAGGGTCAGTGTGGAATAAAGTGTTGATGAGTATCCGGTCTCAACTCTTCGTGCCTATAATGCCCTTCTTCATCACACATTTTTCACTGCTGCTGAATTCAATTGATCAATCATGTCTGTCTGATGGCACCATTTCAGCTGGTTATTATCACTGCAGTCGTCACGGTGACCTTTCCTGCAATGCTCGCTCTTCCATACACACACACACACACACACACACACACACACACACACACACACTGGTTCAAGACCTCAGGTGTCTGATATTCTTGCCGCTATGGTCCGGTCCTTTTTTCAATGTAAGTATATGGGATGCTCTGCAATAGTAATAGTGATGCTTGCTACAGCCATGTGTTTTTCTCTCTTCGGCCTGTTAAAGCTGCATGTTTGTGAGCAGGCACTCTGTTTGGAGAGCTCCCACAGGGGGTCCTCGAGGTGGAGTGGGTATTTGCTCTATCAGGCACTGGGGTAAAATAAGTCATTAATTAAGTGCCATTAGGGAGCCCGGGCCACAAACCTGATCAATACAGCTGCATTTGTCATTCACTCCAGTGACACAAACTTCTCACTCACTGGATAAACAACACACACACACACACACACAGCAGGGTCTTCAGCTATGGAATGAGGCAATTCTCTTTTCCCCCAATAATGCTTATGTTATAGCTTACACCTGAGGCCTCAATGGCAGTGTGTTTGAGCCGCTGATGCTCAGTTGCGATGTGTGCTGCCCTGCTGCTGTGGTATTGATCTGCGACTGAGTGGAGAGGATACCTTTTGACGTGAGTCAGTATTAAGACTGAGGTAACACGCTCTATCAGAGCAGATAAGCAACTCCAAAACACCACAAGTTTCACACCCACAGGGCCTGAACCCATGGGAGAGATTTTGTGTGTGTGTGTGTGTGTGTGTGTGTGTGTGTGTGTGTGTGTGTGTGTTTGTGTGTGTGTGTGTGTGTGCATGCATGCGTGTGTGTGTGTGTGAGAGAGAGAGAGAGAGAGAGAGAGAGAGAGAGAGAGAGAGAGTGAGTCTATACACTGATCAATGCAATTCAGCAAAACTGTCTGCGTTCCACTTCACATATGGTGCATTCAAGTCATGCCGGAATGATCATATTTACAAGTTAAGTGTAAAAAATGCACAAATTATATATCAAATTCACCAGAAGTAGTGATTAAGTGGGTGTTGTTTTGTTTGTAAGTAGTTATAGGGTGTTAAAAGATGTTTTTTAGGGTATTCTGGGAAGTTGAACGGGCATTGATTGGCAATTTCAAGACTATTCTGCGTATGTGCTAGTATGGCTGGGTATTGGAATTCCCAGATTTCCCAATTTGATTTTAATCCGATTAATAAACTCTTGATTTGCTTTGATTCTGATTTAGATGCAATTCGATTAGATTCTGATTCATTTGTGTATATTTCAGTTGCAATGACCACATGCAAAAAATTCTCTTTCAGCTCAGGGATGGATTACCAGGCCAACGGGACCAGTGCCCAGGGGCCTTTAAGGTTTCGTGATCCAGTTTGGCAATACCGAATTTGATTCAGAACAGCCTGTAGGACTGTGCCAAGATTGGTGGATGTACACCAGTGGTGCAGTGGTAGAGCGGGTTGGCCACCAATCGTAGGGTTGGTGGTTCGAATCCCATCCCATACGACTCCACGTGCCGAAGTGTCCTTGGGCAAGACACTGAACCCCAACTTACCATGTTGTTGTAACCAACCCATTTTGAGTAAATAAACACATTAACAATGCTATTACGATTTTCCTAAGATGAACCCCTTACCCAAACTCTAAACCTAGCCAAATTATTAGGAAAGTCATTTTTGGGTACCACAAAAGGATCAAGACGGGGGAGAATATTACAGGTTATTGACCTCCATCAGTCAATGTTATTGCAGAAATAAATCCGTAATGATTAACCACATTTGTTCATAGACATTTCCTTTATTACATAAAGTCATTGGAGGCTAGTGCACATTTGATGCTGGCATTTTATCGGTTTTTAATTCTGCTTGTTTCTTTGTTGGTCTCTATGGAAATAAAAGTTGTACTTTTGTGTACGTGCAAAGCTGTACAATATCTTGCAATTTCACCGTCTCAAACACAAACTATTACGAGTTGTCATGAGACTATGTTGGTTGTATTTCTGGTATCTTGGTGGACATGATACTTACTGTAATACATTTTTATATTGGAGTGTTGTTGCTGCTCCATTTGGTTTCTTCTATGTTTAAAGTTGATTAACCTGAATCCCTTATATAGTTCAGATCTTCTTGTTTACATTATTCTCTACACCAATGATGTGAACCACTGGAGTGGTGGTGGCGTAGTGGGCTAAAGCACTGAGCTTGTAATCAGAAGGTTGCTGGTTAGACCCCCACGGCCACCACCATTGTGTCCTTGTGCAAGGCACTTAACTCCAGGTTGCTCCGGGGTGATTGTCACTGTAATAAGTCACTTTGGATAAAAGCATCTGCCAAAATGTATAAATGTAAATGTAACTCTAGGCGCTTGTATAACATTCTCAATACGCCAGTGTTCAGCCTTTACGTCATATGTCTATGCAGCAAACTGGCTATGATGTTCATGTCAATAATCACAGTTAGGTGAATTTATACAACAATAAATTAAATGTACATTGCCCAGCATAAACTCAAGCCAATCAGTTTAATGTCAGGGTAAGATGCACATAACCACAACCTCAGCTAAATCTACACAGCACCAGAACGGTCAGTGTGTCTTCGGTCGGCCCGGCGTGAAACTGCTCTCATCTTTTTAATGGTCTGCTCTTATGAGACAGCTGTGATGGGGGGGTGGATGTTAGATGTTAATTTGTGCGGTAATAGCTTTTCTCCGCAGAAATGCAAATTCTCTTAAATGTCATTTCCAGCTCCGTAGCTCAGACAGCTAGGGTATGTGTGGTTACCAGGACTATCTTTCTCTCGCTCACTCTGTATCATGCTACTTTTAATTTGCAGTAATACAGTAGTGCTGTCAGATTAATAGATGGTGTGACATCTGTGTCCCCACGGCCTGCTCTCACAGCTCCGCCGTGTACTTAAGGCATGTCACAGCGCATTATCTCTCAGCTCGCCTCGTAATGGGTCCTGCGGCCACTGCTGACTCCAAACTTTCTGTTAAAACCACATGAGCTGTTTGCCTCTCTTGGCATGTGGTCAAAACCAGGGCCAAGAAAACTAGTTCTAGTGCTAATCTCACTGTGGATTTCTAAGTTGTGTGTCCTTGTTTCTCGTTGTGTTTGAGTGGTGGTTTAAGCCGCAATTGTATATGATTGTGGCAGGGTGGAGGGCGGGCCAGTTTGTGATTCCGCACACCCGGCCCCTAATCAGGCTAATCAAGCCTCAGAGAGGGATAATGGCCGACTGGAAGCTGCAGTGCGAGAGAGACGGAGAGATTTACGGGCAGCTGTCCGACACCTATGTGTGTGTGTGTGTGTTTGTCTTTTTTGTTTCAGTTTTATATTAAACTATTATTTATATTGTCAAGCTGGTTCTCGCCTCCTCCTCACCCATTAACCACTTTACACTGGTGCCAAAATCCGGGAAGGAAGAGGGATGTGCCGTAGTAGAGTCCTCGCCACTACCGTCCACCACAATGGCCATCCGCTGGAGGAAGGAGGAGACCATCCACCTAGAAGCGGAGGAATGGCCGCCGACCACGAGGGGAGGAGGGGCTCCCAACCAACCGCCTGGAGCGGTTACCGCTGCCAGGGGCGGGGTAGACCCCTACCGTCCATCAAAAAGTTGCCGGGGCGTTCCGTCCTCCAGGGGCCAGAGGTCTGCTTCTGATTGGAGAACCGGTGAGCACACTTTTTTTCTCTCTCTCTCTTCTCTCTCTCTTCCACTGCCGCTTCATGTTGGCCTTTCTCTCTCTTTTTAAAATGTTTTGTTAATTTTGGCATGATCGCCATTACGGCGTGTAGGTGCCACCATAATTTGTTTTGTTTCCCTCCCCTTGTCCCCTCCCTCATCCAGGTAGTCGGGGATGACCTGCAGGCAGACGGTGTGGAAGGCACGCCCCTCCCTAGGGAGGGGGGGGGGGGGCGGGGGCGTCATGCCGGGGGCAGAAATTTTGTGCTTCATTTCATGTTTGGCTGCAGTTTCCATGTGAAATGTCCTGCGGGGGGCGCCAACAGCGAGTGAAATGGTGTCGTAATCAGACAAGGATTTAAGGTGAAAATTAGATGGAGGTTTTGTTGAGTAAAACGTTGCTTCTATGACATTTCCATCTCATTTGTAAACCTGCATTTTTGGCTGGATCTTCTGAGTTCAAAGTCAGGTGAGCTACCGCAGAAGCTACTCAGATTGGAATAAGTGTGTAAATAATAGTTAGTGTTTCAATATCATAATATAGCAGTGTGTGAATAAATAGAATGACAAATATTTGTGTTTATAAAGTCATAATCAGCCGTTATAGTCATGATTTGTGTGAAAGTTATTGTAGCGCCTCTAGTGTTCATTCTATCAGGAAACTGCGACGAAACGTAGAAAGCGGCACTTATGCCGACACATTCTTTATAGGAAATCGGACGCTTTTTGTTTTTGGACACGGTCGGTTAGGATTAGGTGTTGGTTTAGGGTCAGGATGTCTGTTTTATTTACCTCTCATTTGCTTTAAGAACACTGCGACTGGACTCCCTGTCCGCCTGGAGTGATGGAGCCGCTGCCGGAACGGAGGAGTGCCCTGCCATCCCCCAGAAACGAGGAGGGTTCGAAAGAAGACCGCCATCCGCGGGGGGAGGGAAGCGACTCCCCCGACCACCTGGAACGGTAGGGCCGCTGCCAGGGGCGGAGGAGTGTCCCCACAAGTCGCCGGGAATGTTGAGGGGCATTCTGTCCGCCGGGGGTCGTAGGTTTGACTCCGATCTGCCCGGGGAGGAGCAGCTGCCATCCACCTGAGAGGGTGGAGGAGTGATCGAAGACCACACGACGGTGCATCAGAGAACTGGTGAGTGAGGATTTTTTCTCTCTGTCTCTCTCTCTCTGTTGCTCCGTGTTGGCATTTCCCTTGCCTATTTTGTTTTGTTATTGTTTTTGCCCTCCTGTCTCCTATCAGGTCGAGCAAGGCGGGGATGACCCAAAAGCAGACAGGGTGTAAGGCACGCCCCTCCGGGGAGCCCCAGTCATGCTGGGGGCTCCCCGGCCTGAGGCAACGCCGTGAAGAGTGTAGAGCGGAGGAGGGTGGGGTTGAGCTGGGCTGGGCTGGGCTGGAACAACGCACTCCTGGTCCCCAATCAGCCTGATGGGCCGCGCGAGGGATAAAGACGGCCGGTGACGCCAGTTTGAGAGAGAGATAGAATGACATGGAGCTGCTCTGTGTTTGTTTATGTGTTTTTCATTCAGTTTATTATTTAAAACTATTATTTATATTGTCAAGCTGGTTCTTGCCTCCTCCTTTCCCTTAACCCACTTTACAGTAGTTTATACATTTTTCTAAATATTTGAATATTTGGTGAAAGTGGGGTCCATTACAGTTTCATAAAAAACAAAAGTTGTCATTTTGCACATTATCTTCAACTAAAATAAGCTATTTTTGTCAACTACAAGAGAAAAAATGATGAATAAAAATATATAGATATACCATATTTCGAAAATATTACACACATCTGCTTTAAGTCATGTGAGAGTATTGCATGAGATTTTAAACTTGCAGCATTATGATCTGGGATATCATGGGATTTGACATCTATTTTTACCATTTTTGCTGCAGGGAAGACATTGTTTTAAAGCATCTTCAGCTGACAAGCATGTGTGTGTGGCCGAGGGTTCACCTGGCAAAGATAAAGTACACCTATTCTAGACTTGAGGGTAGGGTTGCACCAGCTGTGTGTGACACTCCTGTCACACCCGCTCTATACGGGACTCGAACCGGGTTCGCTAACAAGGAGGCTAAAGGCTACAGCCCATAGCATCAGTCGCTAGTGTACCTCTTGAGGTCAGGAGAGTGAGGTTTATACATATTGCACAGCTATCTATCAGCATGCCACCGTTACACTCACCCCCCTAAACCTCACTCCCATCCGGGTCACGGCACCACTGAGACAAAAGTACAAGCCTGTCCATTTGGTATATAAACTGGAATTTCAACAAGCAAAAAAAAAAACATAAGTACTGGGACCAGTAACTGCATTTTCACTGTCATTCACTTTCAGTTTCTGGTACCCCCCCCCCTAGGGAGTTTGTGCACTATGTAGACTACTTAATATGCGTATATGGGGCTGCGGTCAGTGAAGGATTACCGACCAGGCCAGTGGGGCCAGTGCTCAGGGGCCCGTCACTACCAGGGGGCCCTTGACTGCCCGGGGGGGCCCTGAGCTTTAAGGCTGCGCGATCTAGTTTGGTGACCCACCTGCCCACAGTTCTCAAAACATGCTCAACTTTACAGCTGTGATGGCGCTATGGGCTACATGGCTTTTCAGGTTAGTCTGCTCAGGTTCTTCCATCGAGGGATACAGACTCAACTTCTATATTTGGCCATCATCCTCAAACCCATAAACATTATCAAATAGGTGGGAAGGAACAATATCGCCTAATTCTGTGATGAATTCTGTTCGCTGTCCTATTCTGCATAATGCGGCGGATCGTTTTAGCTCATTATGGCCCTTTCGCCCTGTTTCGCGGCCGACCCACCGGCCCGCTCGGTTCTCCAGATGGCCAGTCCTCCCCTGATCGGCCCCATATTGCGTCGGCACTTCGGGAAAATGTCCGGTATGCCATATTACCAGTCCAGCCCTGCTCACAAAGCATCATGGGACTATTGTGGATGCATCACCTCACAGCACAGTCCAACAGAGCATCACTGATGTGAGATATTACTTAAATAAAAAATAAATACTACTGATTTATTATTTGCTATTATTAATGATAGTATTACAGTGAATATAATATACTGTAACTATACATTTCTGAGCTTTTATTTTGAATCCCTTTCAATTTCTGTGTTTTTAACGGTAGCTTCTCACTTCCGGAAAAGCAGGTCGCAGCGTGACCCAATGTGATTAATAAACCACAAACGACTGCTATTTAATTAAGTAAATATATAGTCTCTGTGTGTCTTGCGCTCTGCTCGCTGTCATCTGCTACAAACAGAGCGTGCGTTGCTCATGATTGTGTTTTCCGTGTGTGATCTAAAAGCGGCGTCGGCACACCACTGGCTCCATTCACGAGCACTCACATTTGAAGTGCCCAGCACATGCACACTACAGCACAGCACTACACACTCGTGTACACAGTAGTGTGACAATAAAGTGATTTGATTTGATTTGATTTGATTTATTTATCTTATTAAATCACAGCCTTTGCATTTTAATAATCACACAAGGGCATAACGTGATTTTAATTTGCGTGCTGAATGTTTATGGAATGACTTTTGGACAGCAGATTAGGTTTTTGATATCTTTTTTACGAGTACGAGTACGAGTACAAGTACACGAGCGCGGTATACCAGTATCGGTATCGGGACATCCCATGTTCTTGTGCTAAAAAAGTTAGATGCAGAGCAACACATTTAACAGAAGGTGTCTCGAAACAGGCTTTTAAAAGTTGGATTTCTTTTCAACCTGAAATGACGTCTTACGCGAGATGCTGCTAAACAGATGAATGCGGCGCAAGAGTTAAAGACGTCACTTTAGTGCATGTTTGCATAGAAAGACAAAAAGAGAGAAAGTGTGCAGGCTGGACAGGATTCTGCAATGGTTCTTGTCCAAAATATGCAGCAGTGTGGACCAGACTTAAGCCCAATAGTCAAAGTGAAAACCATAGGGAGAGAAAGAGAGCGAGGTCCTTGAGCTTAATGTCCTCTTAAGACTGTCGCTCTTGTTTGACTGGGGTTGTTAGTTGGCTACATCATCTTGACATGTAATTACTGAAGCTCTCTTAATCACGACAGTGCAGATTAATAACAGGGGGCTCCTGTGGGGGTCACATCACCACATCAAAACCCTCTCTGCCGCCTCTCACACATGTGATACATCCTGCATCCAATCATTAGACATTGAAGGGCAATCTGCTCCGAATATATGACAAATATAAACAAAGTAGATTTAAACAGGACACTATATGTGAATGCATAACTCAAAATCACATCTCAAGAATATTACGTGACTGTGACAATATTGTGCAACAACAGCGCTCGACTGTGATTATTAAATGAATGAAATGCATTAATAATAACAACACATTTAACAATAAATTAAATGCAAACCAAAAAAATGAAAGCACCTTAATTTATCCGTCTAATCTCAGCAAAAGTCAACTATAATTATATTTTTACTAATGAAATGGAAGTCCGATGGAGACTGATCTCGACACAGGGCCGCTGGTCAAATTGATGCCCTACGCAGAGTTTCAGGTGGACGGGGGGACGGCTTGGGGGAGGGGGGACGGGTTCGTGTGATAGGAGCGTGAAGCGATCATCTGTGTTCTGCAACTGCTTTCGGGTCCTTGAATAACGTATAACGTGCAAGTAAGGGGAGCCAGTGGACTTTCAGGTGCCCTCCTAGGGTAAGATGGTGCCCCCCTAGGGTGTTGGTGCCCTATGCAGACTGCCCTTATAGGGAGTGGCGTTACTGTCTCAACACATGTTCAACATCTCTCCAACTGTCCCAAGACAAGAGGAACCGCAGACTTACCAGCATCTCTTTTGCGCTTTTCTCCATTTGAGCGAGGGATTCCCAGAATGCCGTTTATAGAGTAGGAGCCCACGGGGTCGTTGGAAGAACTCGAGACAGGAGGTGATGCTGTGCTGGGAACTGTGGAGAAAGAAAAGAGTAAGAGGACATATGCTAGTGTCTTTTTAGTCTAAAAAGGTTCAAATATGATCCACAGAGTTAATTATGTGATCTTACTTATAGTATGTCCTGAGGTGGATAGGGACGTACCATCTGGAGAGGGGTGAAACGGTTGCTGAACCTTCGTCCGAATGATCCTATAGCGTAAAGACAGAAGACTTACTTGCATGGAACTCCTGAGCTAATGCAATGTCTCTCTCTCTCTCTCTCTCTCTCTCTCTCTCTCTGATCATCTCAGATATCTGTGAGCAGAACAGATGACCGCAGACGTTCAGATCCCGTTTAAGCTGAGCGAGAAGCAGATCGCCTGTACCTTTAATTAGAGGTATAGTAAAAAGCCCTCTGAGCTCCTTTGCCTTGAGTGATTTTGCAAACAAAGCGTAAAATCACAACAGTTAACGTTGATAATCTTCTTACATCGTGTGTTGGTCCTGAGGAGAGCCTCAGGCTCAGTTCTAGCGTGGATGAGGTTCTATTGATCTAGACTCTGGGATAAAAAGTTCTGAATTAGCCACATGGGTACCGGGATGCAATTGGAAAGCTATAAATTACATGTGACAGGAAAGCAATAGTTGCTCAGTGCGGTGTACAAGCTTACGCCAGCATTTGATTCTGTTAATCCGAACGGCACTTTGGGAAAAGGGCCCGCTGTCATGCCCATTTGTAAACTTTAGATCTATTCATCACCAATGGCGTCGTATTTCAGCAGACATTTACAAACGCCTTATAGAGATAGAAAGAATGTGCAGTACTTTAACGCTGCATGCAAAAATCATGCCTTTATGTGACATATTCTTCATTTCATGCCCCATGAATATTATCGATTGTAAAAAATATTTAGAACATACAGTACATTGCCAACGCAAATTCGCCATTAAAATGAATGTGCTGGTAATATTGATATCTGCAGAAATATCCGCTTTGGGTATCTGTCCTCAGGGCAGAACGAGAGACAGAGAGAACATGCTTTCTAGGCTGTGACATCACCAATTATTTGACCCCCTCGCATGGCCTGGGAAGAACACATCTGCACACTATCCACAATCCATGCTTTTGTTATTGAATAAGTCATTTTGAAGAGTGAATTAATGTCTGGACTGTGTCTGAAAATACTCTGACGAAATATTAAAATAGCTTTACATGTCAATGAATACTATCGGGCACCTTTGTTTGGTTTTTTATCAGTCCAGTGCTGTTACTTATGTGTCGTGGCGACACTTTACTGCAACTCTGTAACGCTGAATAATGTATGTTCAAGAAAAGTGTTTCGAGTTTGAAGTCTCGCTGTCAACAAGCCCAGCTTCAGCTTACACAGACACACACAGTCACCAAAACACAAACTATAGCTCTTTTCATTCATGCATCATGTTGCAATGTTGCATTAAGCACTAAAGCAATGAATGAAACGTTGGTGGGTGCAACTGATTCTCCTCCTGAACACCACAACTTGACTAATTAATGAACTCTGGATCTAGAACTTGCAAATCTTAAAGTCCAAATAATCATTTCCCCTTAATAATCATCCCTCCTTCTCTGTTTAACTGCATAAAAAACAAGGTGACGGTGGGGCACTTACAATGGGGGGCCAAATTTTGGAGGGTTTAATGCCAGAAATGTGAAGCTTATTATTTTATGGATGCTCTTAAATGAATGATACCGTTGAAGCTTGTGCATTATTTGGGCTGTAAAGTGGTTTAAATCGTCGCTTTTATGGTCGGATTAGGATTCATGGTGTTACGTCGCCATGGCAACAATGTCAAATTGTATATAACTTTACACAGAGACGGTTAGTAAGAGATTTTATCACACTGAAATCATGTTAGCATGCATATTGTTTACGTCTTGCGGCTATACAACTGAAACGGTGAGTATTTAAACGTTTACTGATTTGCCCCCGTTGACTTCCCTTGTAAGTGCCACGCTGTAACCCAGACAGTTGCTTTTTATTAAAGAAAAGGAGGGAAGAATCAAAACAACTTTTTGCGGTGTTCAATATTGAGACACAAATGCTGTGGATTGAGCTAAACCTGTAATGAGGGCAGAATATTCCTTTAAGAGACTTTTGTAAGAATTAATTAATTTAATATAATCAAGAGCGTAGATTTGGCTTGAAGGGGGGGTGGGGGGGGGGGGGGGGAGGTTGCAGCGAAAAGCATCCACATGTTTCCATTGATCATGGTATAAATATTGGCAGTCTATGCCTCTGAATATAATAAATGGAAATGGTCTTAATTTTGATTGGCGACCTGTCCAGGGTGTACCCCGCCTTTCGCCCAATGTTAGCTAGGATAGGCTCCAGTCCCCCCCCCGCGACCCTGTACACAGGATAAGCGGTTGACGATGGATGGATGGATGGTCTTAATTTTCCAGTATATATTATTCTAAATAAAAAGATAACTTATTTATTGCCTTATCAGATGACTAAAGACCTCCTCTCTCTCTCTCTCTCTCTCTCTCCCTCTCTCTCTCTCTCTGTCTGTCTCTCTGTCTCTCTCTCTCCTTAGTATCCAGACAGAGCTTCAAAATGTTAAATACATTTGGTATAAACTTGGCGTATCATCAAAGTTCCCCACTTCCAAACACAGTCTTAAAAGAGTCTCATCTCACCGCATTCATAATTCTCCTGGTAAACAAAGGCAGCTTCCTGTTTCAGAATAGCCAGACTGAATTCAATTAGATTTTAAAGACGTGTAAGGAGCTTCAGTAATTACATTAACACACATTTCGAATTTATCTCACAAGTTCATGCCAAAAGACACTCAAATTGCCCTTTTTAGGCAACCATGAGGCATGAAATGATTTTTTTTCTGGGCTTCTCTTCTCTTGTGTGGGGCTCTATTCATTGGCATCCACTCATTAAAATGTAATGCACAGTCTGGTTTTATGGAAGAGTGAATCTTAACCAAAGTTCAGCGCCTCACTGCTTCTTTTTACCGTTTTGATTTGCCACACAGGTCTAACACGCCATCCTAAACCATCATTTTACCCAATTATAAGGATGTAAATAGGATCATATTGGATTATAGATTATGCACAGGCCTATACTATTTCCCATATTGTACAATATTGAACTTGGAAAATCAATTCGAAAACTGACTTGTGAAATAAAGGAAAGACAAAAATGGTTAAACTTTTCACTTAGTGAAGTTAAGATTTTTTCCCCCACACAGAAATATAATCAATTTATTATAAGAGCACAAATTAGCAACAGCAAATATTATATATATATACAATATACAAGATATACATTTTATAGGTTGCCTGGATAATTTTTTTTTACTTCTAGATAATAACACTCTTATTTTATATTCTCTTGGTAAATAGAATGAACCGATATATAAGAGTATAAAGTGTGATAGAGCGGCGGCGGGTCTCTCCGGTGTCTGATCACCGTTCATTGATCGGTTTTCTCGCGGTCAGATGAGATTTTCGAGGTCGTGTCTGTCATTGTTGCGCTAGATTAAAGTAGAGGATTGAATTACAGCCATATAACCACCGGCAAAATTAAAGAAAACGAACTCTTATACTGCCACAATGCCTAATATTAATAATAATAATAATAATAATAAAATATATATAATAATAAAAAAGAAAAAATAATAATAATAAAAAGAAAATATATATATATATATATATATAAGAAAACGAACTCTAATTCTGCCACAATGCCTAATATTAATAATAATAATAATAATAATAATAATATAATAAAAAAATAATAATAAAAAGAAAAGAAAATATATATATATATATATATATATATATATATATATATATATATATATATAAGAAAACGAACTATTATACTGCCACACAATGCCTAATATTATTATTATTAATAATAATAATAATAATATAATAATAATAAAAAAATATAATAATAATAATAAAAAATAAAAATAGAAAAAATATATATACATAAGAAAATGAACTCTTACTGCCACAATGCCTAAAATAAAAAAAGAAAAAGAAAGAGAAAAAATTATAATAATAATAATAATAATAATAATATATATATATATATATATATATATATATATATATATATATATATATATATATATATATAATTTAGTATTTGCTAGTATATGATGATAAAATACTGATTATGATGATAAATTAATTAAAAATATATTTTCAATAATTTATTAACAACTATTTCAACTAATAATACCCTATAAATAATTTTTAATAATATTATTAGTCTATATATAATGAAAATTGTTTCTAAATGTATCCAAGCAATTTTTTAGATTTATTTTTTAAGAAATCCCCTCCATAAATCTTCTGAATATTATTCGTTTACAATCCATTCATTTTAATTTTGACTTTTTCTTTAAAAAGTCCTTTCGTTTCACAGCTCAGATATCTCGGTATTGTTAGGCTAGTATGATGGTCTCGGGTCTTCAAACCTGTTTATGGAGGAGACGCTGGGGACGGTGTCGTTATCACAGATCCCCTCCGCCAGCAGCCGGTCCCGGATCTCCCAGGCGAACATGGTGGGGTTCTGTCGCTTATAGTCCGCTATTTTATCCACCACCTTCGGCGTGGCCACTTTGGGTTTGGATCCGCCGATCACTCCAGGCTTTATACTGCCCGTCTCATAATATCTGGTAACAAGAATAAATCTGATATTCTGCACAAAACGACAAACAATAACAGATCCGGTAACAAATGCATGAAAATGTTCTAAGCCACTGAACTTTGCATAGCAGAGCTATAAAGAAATGATCATAGAATACACATTTACCCAGAAGGACATCCCCATCTGTTATATAAGGCCTGTTATCAATTTAATAAATTAATAAATTAATTAATAATAATTGTCGGTGATTTAAAGCCGACTTTTACATATAGGGTATTTCTGACATAGCTGCTGGTGACTCAGACAGGTTACTTAATAAATGAGTTTTAAGGTGAGACGTATGAGCAAACGTATCTATATAGCCTAACGGATTATTAATAAATATATGATTTAATTACTTATTTATGATGAACAAGCAAAGTCTGAGCAAACTCATTAACGTTTTTACGACCTTTCTCTTGAACTATATATATCAGAATTAATTTAGTCATGAATAAATAAATAAATATATATACATATATAATAACATAATAATAATTTTGTTTTCATAAATGCAATTAGTCATGAATATATATATATATATTATAAACCAATTATTTTGTCGTTTTCTGTATCATAAGCATTGCATTGACTTTTAAACTCAAAATAATTGATTATTACTTTTATAGTAATCCTCATACAGAAATCTGACCTATAGCTATACATATAATGTATATATACAATTATAGTTCATATAGTTTATTTGAAATGTGCATGTTCAAACCCCATTGTTACATAAAAAGGGCAATTTTTTAAATATATTTAGCATATGTACAAGTAGCCATGTGACCTTTTCTATGCCAGTGAAAACCATATATGAACATATACTTCATATACTGTGTTTTGCATATATTGCCATGTATCGATACATGTTTGTGCAACACATTAGTGCTGTTAGAGCCAAAATATGGTATTTTTATTATTATTACTATTATTATTATTATTATTTGTATTATTGGTTTACCCTGTGTTGAATATTACATCATTGTAACAATTTCAACATATCATTTTGGCCTATATCAGAGTGTCCTGGGTCGTCTTTGACAACGAGTACACTAAATATCATGTTTTCAGTCGCATTCGTCGGGTTATAAGGGTCTCACCTGCCCAGAATCTTGCTGACGCAGCCGTGACTGACCCTCAGCTGTCTCGAGATGTCACAGGGTCTGACCCCTTGATGCGCGAGCTCCACGATTCTCTGGCGCACGACGTCAGGTAAAGGCCTTCCGTTCACGAACATCCCGCCCAGCTGGTTCACTCCCCCGTGTCCTATACCGGAGACAACAGCAACAAACCACAAAAACATAACATTACATACAGGCTGTGCATTTCATCCGCAACACAATAGCGCCGTTTCTATACGGCCAACAAGTTCTAAAGCACAAGTTGCAAGACGGTTAATTGCAATAAAGAGCATTTTGTATGCAATAATCAATTAAGAAACAAATGCAAACGGATGTACATGCAATGCTATTTTTTTCTGCATTATTTTCGTTTGTGGGCTTGCATGCAGCCTATAGCACAGTTAAATCATGCATAAACCTTCACTTTTCTTTTGCATTTTAAGTCTAATTTTAATCATTATAGGCTACAGATTTGGTCTATATGGGACATTGTAACGAGGCTCATTTGTGGGTCACTATATTATTTTTATCTCTAAACAGTTATTTGGGAAGAGACCATTGTTACAAATGTAAACAGTTTCATTAAACATTTGTTGTGGTAAGCCATATGATTGTTTATATGTGGGACTCGTTTAATGCACGCGCACAGGATTATTATAAAGCGGGATTTTTTATTATTATTATTCTTCTTCGGGGTAGAAATACAGGATTTGACCATAACTTTTGGAAATGTGAGTCTTCGATATTCTAAATATCTGTATTTATTTTCTGATGACAGTTAAAGATGCTCATAATCCTGCTGGAACAATCCGATTAAATTACACGAGCATTTATTGTTTTTATTCCCTGGGTATGAATAATTAAACTGTTTTGTTTGATCATATTACATACTGTTAATCTCAATTAGTTGTTGCATGTAAAATGTTCTATTTGAATGCAATAATGAATAATATGCAATTGTTTTAAAAAGAATTGTATCATTTGTTGGTTACAAATAATTCCAAATTCCAAATTCTTTTTGATCTTTTGATATTTCCTGGACTCTTTTAATAATAATAATAATAATACTTATAAATAGGGTAATAATTGCATCTCATGCATCTATTTTTATGCTGTTATATTTCTCCTTAAATGCAAAGTATGGACATATATTTTCGGCTTTTTAAACGGAGCACACCTCCTACTGAATTATTCCAGTGATCTCAACGGGCTCGAATGGCAAACACATTCTCCAGAGAAACTCCAGTGTAACTCACGGTGCATGGAAGAGAAGGGGTCTGCCTTACAGTGCATATCCATCGGATAACAGAGGAAAGACAGATAATCAACTGAAGTCGCCGTCTCGTCTTTCTTAAACAGATCAAACCCGCAAGAATCGAAGTAACGTGAATCCAATCGAGCACAGGGAAACTTCCCAAAAAAGTTGCAACCGTCCGATCAGTGCAAATGGATTTGTCAGGTGTCAGGCATGACAGTAGCCTATATTCTGCTTTCAAAGCAATAAATGTTTAAATGTTTTGAGCATGCATGATTTTGCTTTTTCAAATGTGCTTTTCCAGTATGCGTCCCATCCATGCGGGTGCAGTATCTCTTATATCCCGGTGGATTCGGTTAGCAGGTGCTGGGATGCTGTGGTTCGGTATTGCGCATGGATGACCGACAGCAGAAGACTGCGGGATTCCTGTGTCTACCTTTCCTTCCCCCTTTCAATAATAACAACGCGATGAGTTTGAATGCACACACGGCCCGGGACTGAGGGATTTGGGTGGTTTGTGTTGGTTTGTAAAAGCTCCAGCCCCCCTCCTTTGCGCAGACCCTCTTTCTCCTCTATGGATGAGTGTCTCAGACAAAGGCAGTAGATTCCAGCACTTTGTGATTCGCTCAGATGAAGCTCCATCCTCCTGTCACTCCAAAAGGGGTGGGAAGAGCTCAGTGCGTCTAAGTTAATGGGAGTTTACTGTAAATGAGAGCAAATCATCTGCTTTTTTGTTGTTTCGAAAAATGACTTTTAGGCCGATATGCATGAGAATCGTCAAATCCTAATTTGATATATTTTCTCCCATGTTAACAGTGTATTATATCAGTTATGTACGCATAACCACAGAGGGTGGTGTTGTGACAGCACGGAGGTAATAAGATGCGTAAAATGTGCATTTGTACTGCATTAACATGGTCACCTTCAGCCCTAAACAACCCATAATATCACTTAGAATTATAGCTCGCAGCTGTGGCCTCCAAAAAATAATGCAAAATAAGGACCACGATGGAAAAGCACTGCTCTCATTTCTCGCCCTGATGGTGGTTTATCTTTATTGGTGAGGTCGATGGCATGATTATGGTTTGATTTAAACACCATCTTGTTTTAATTTCCTGCGCGTGTCTCTGCTGTGAGCAGGTTTGGCTCGGGTCAGGGTGCAGGAGAACGGCTGTAGGTGGCGCTCTATCGTCTCCATATCCTCCTGATGTTTGGGCTTTTTTTTTCATCATCTGTGTCTTGTGCATAGGAAAACTTTACAGTTATTTTTTTTATTATTCTATTCTATCATATACCCTATATTTTAATTCCCCCCCCCCCCCCCCCCTTTAAACAATGGCGTGTGCATATAATAATAATAATAATAAAATAATAATAATAATAATAATAATAATAATAATAGTCCTATTGTTATAATCATTATATTTATTTTATTCGAGTAAAAATATTATTACTAAATAAACTTGACTACAGGTTACACTGACGAACGTAATTACATCCGGTCATTTAGGAAAAGAAAGGTAGGCTTAAGTCTCAGCGATATGAACTAAATCATAAAGGCTGCAGTTGGAAAAATAAATGTATTGTTGACACTCAAATCGCTCCAAATGATTCAGTTTTTCAGTAAGTGAACTGCGAACCGATTCAGAGTAAATCGCGAACCACTTTCGAGCGTTTCAGATGTATTGAAAAGATCCGATTCTTTAAAAAACTTTGTTTTTTTTACTTTTGTCTGTCTGTCCTTCTATCTATCTAACTATCTGTCTGTCTGTCCGTCCTTCTGTCTATCTGTCCTTCTATTTATCTAACTGTCTGTCCGTCTGTCTGTCTGTCTGTCCGTCCTTCTGTCTATCTGTCTGTCTGTCCTTCTATTTATCTAACTGTCTGTCCGTCTGGCTGTCTGTCCTTCTATTTATCTAACTGTCTGTCTGTCTGTCTGTCCTTCTATTTATTTATCTGTCTGTCTATCTATCTATCTGTCTGTCTGTCTATCTGTCTACAGTATCTATCTGTTTGTCTGTCTATCTGTTTGTCTGTCTATCTATCTGTCTGTGTCTGTCTATCTATCTGTCTATCTATCTGTCTGTGTCTGTCTATCTATCTGTCTATCTATCTGTCTGTCTGTCTATCTGTCTGTCTGTCTGTCTGTCTGTCTATCAATCTATCTACAGATCTATCTGTCTGTCTTAAAGCATAAACTAGATCGCACAGCCTTAAAGCCCAGGGCACCACCGGGCAGTCAAGGGCCCGGTCAGTAATCCGTCCCATCCCACAGAGCAATTTTTGAAAACGAAATATTAAAATGCACATCTGATAAATGAAGCAGTGAATGTGTAAAATAAATACTAAACTATTGCGAAACAAAATGCAATCAGCCTATACAGTGACGTTTTTTTTAATATTTGCAGCGTGCTAAATTACAAACGTTGCATTGACGAGCAGCACTATAAAGTCACATTTCAGTTCTTCTCACGGACGGCGGCTCTCTTAAGGAACACTTGCAGTCGCACAATATCATACGAATTAGCCAAATTTAGAAAAGTCGTACGAATACTGACGATTTCGCAATGAAAGTGTGTTGTGTAAAGCATGTCAAGTGCAGTTTTGGGAAAGGCATGTAAAAAATAACGAACATTCGTAAAAAGCCCCATAGAAAACACTCTTAACCGCCAAGATCAATCGTTATTGGTAAACGCGGCCGTGCACTTCTATTCAAATGTACGGGAGAAACTGGAACACCCAACCAAGAAGCTCTTGCTCGCAATGGTCAACGGATGTAGAAAGGAAGTCCCACCTTACAGGTAAAAGCACTAATCACCCTTTTAGATACAGACATCGCCTGTCAATCATCTCAAGAATGCGCATGCGCATTAGTTATACAAGACGGGGAAAATTACAGGGTCTCACATTCACTTTAAAAAGTTCTGAACAAAAACATTCGGGACCCCATTGGAGCCCATTTTTAATATCAATGGCCAGTTCGGACCTTTCTGAAAATGTGCTGTCCAAACTGTAAAATGTAAAGCATAAACTATTTAAATCTTATTGTTGTAGCTGTTATGGGTATCACAAATGTCAGAATATGAGGATTAGGAAGGATTTGTATTTTTTTTTTTATTGTATTCATTTAATTTTTTAAAGAAATCTGGACAATGTGGCCTCATAATAATGTGCAATTATAACATAATTTTATTAACGTTGTTTTTAAGAATAACAGAAACCAGATTTGGAAATCTCGGCCGCTGAAAGGCCCGTGCAAGGGTTTGGAGAACTCCCTGAGGAACGCATGGTGCAGGTCGGCCGGTCTGCCTCCTAGTTAGGTTAGAGGATGCTTTTTCTTTCTCCTGGTGTTTTTGGAGGAGCTTCTGGTACAATATGTAGCACTGCGGGCTCTAATTTCACCCTCCGTTGCACACCTTCCCCAAAGCTAGTTTTTTTTTTCTTTCTTTCTGTGAGACCCCTCCCAGCCCAAACCGCCCCCCCCCCCCCCCCCCCCCCCCCATTTTTTTTTTTTTTTTGTAGACCTCTAAAATTACGTGTTAGTGTTTTTGTCACCCTTAGAGATATGTCATGCATGCATTTGACTTCTCATGGTCCATCAGAGTATTAGTGACATGATGAAATTTATGTCGCACGTGCGTATTAAAAAGCATTCAGATAGACATGACCTGGAATATACGATTCGCTAAAAGTTCTACAGTATATACATTAAAATGCGACAACGGAAAACGTACATGTGTAATAACCCGTAATTGATTAAGCAAATTATAGCCTAGATTATAACTTTTTTTTTTTTTTTTTTGCAATGTAGGCCTAGGAATCACTGAAAGTCTCAAATGAGCCTAATTTGAAGCGAAAATGATTATCTTAAAAGTAAAACATAGGGTGTCTTAAATCCATTAGGGCCTTGCGCACTGACAGTGAGTAATCCATCTTCACCCCAGCGGTGTTCGGAGCCGGTGAGCTCTCCAAACACCAGACGGGAACCACACACACAACCCGACGATGAATCTCTTCCTTCCGTCTCTGCTTTCCCTCGTCGTTCTGGTGAGCATTGAGGAAGCTCATTTTGCCAGAGGTAAAGACATTTCCTTCATCTCTCAGCCTCCTGTTCTCATGGCAACGTCACTGATCGATCACCGAGCTCTTCATTTATAGACTCGAGTCGAGAGAATCACGACAAGTGAGTCTGACTCCAAACGAAACGATGCACATGTCTGACGATTTCGTTGATATCATTTATTTAGGTATGCATACATAATATTTTTAGTAGTGAAAAGTTCTACGATTTCAAGACCACAGAATGTCGTGTCGGAGATTAATAAGATGCGTGATGCATAAAGTCTTAAAATATGGCATTTCCACATATGCATCCATCTTCAAAAATATTTATTTGTAAAATATTGTTTTAGCAAAGATTGTTTGGCTTTAAAGAGCTTTTATGCCACCCAATATTACTGTATTTATGTTCTGATAATTAATTAATTAATTAATTCAGTCATTTCTATTTATGTAGCACCTACCTGCATGCATAAATCATATGATATGAGTGACAGATAATATATCCTATTGGTTGAAAATCTTGAAATATATTTACAATCTAAACCGTCAAATAATATTGGCACAATACTATGTCCAATATGCCCATTTAGGCTTCGAGCTTGTGTTGCGATAAGGGGGCAGATGGAGACTTCACGCGAGAGATTGATTCTGTGCTCGCTTTTAATTTCGACATAATTAATTAGACCATTACAACAGTTTTCCACTGATCTTGCTATTTAGTCCCCCAAATTATAAAGTGAATTAGTTGTTAGAAATACTGTATGTTGTCTATTAACCAATGCATAGTTAGCGCGAGAGCACACGCACAATGGCAGCCTAATGCTGTGTTACTCATATAGAAGAGATCATTTTATCACTAGTTTTTGTCCAATTCTAGCGTACAGAAATACTTTATTTATTTATTTATAACTTATTTAAAACCGTATGTTTTGTCCTCACAACGAATTTGCAATACCAGAACTTTTTAAAGAACCTCTGGTTAATCAAACTTATAGCATTAATAATAATATTAATACTAATAATAATAATAATAACAATAATAATAATAATAATTATTATTATACTTATTATTTTATTATTAATATTAATACTACTACTAAAAATAATAATATTAATAATATTATTATGATTCAGATTATTGTTTTTATTATTCAAATAAAATGAATAATAATAATATAATAATAGTATTTTTCTTATTATTTAAAAATAATAATAATAATTATTATTATTATTATTAATAATAATAATACTAAAAATAATATTATAATTATGATTCTGATTATTATTATTATAAATAAAATTAATAATAATATAACAATAGTATTTGTATTATTATTTAAAAATAATTGCAAGTATTATTATTATTATTAATACTACTACTACTACTACTAAAAATAATAATATTAATAATATTATTATGATTCTGATTATTATTATTCACATAATATTAATAATAATATAATATTTTTATTATTATTTAAAATAATAAGTATTATTATTATTCAAATAAAATTATTAATAATATAATAATAATATTTTTATTCTTATTTAAAATAATAATAATAATAATAATATTATTAAAAATAATAATGATAATAATCATAAGTATTATTAATACTACTACTACTAAAAATAATTACATTAATACTATTATTATGATTCTGATTATTATTATTATTCAAATAATATTAATAATACAATAATAATATTTTATTATTATTTAAAAATTATAATACGTATTATTATAATGTTAATAATAATAATAATATGCATTATTATTATTTTTAAATAATAATTATTTTTTATATGAATTATTATTATTACTAACCATTAACATGAATTATACTCTAATGTGCAGTCTTCACTGCCGGTTGCATTAGTGTTGGTGACATGAAGAGAGAGTTCCTCTCACATAGTGACTGTGTTCAGCAAGTTTTGTCTAAGCACATCCACAGTTCATTTAAAGTTACTGCCTTCCATGAACAGCATCAAAAATTACGCCGAGAAATGAAGTTCAATATTTAACTTTTAATACTGTTCAGTCCACGTTTAAGATCATAAAACTAATTTAGCAGAAATATGCCTTTAAGGGTCCAGCTATAAAACGCAATACGCTGAAAATATAAATTAAGAAATGAAATGAGAAATCCTTCACAGACGAAGATTTTTGTCGCTCTCTTTTCTCTCTCTCTCTCTCTCTCGCTCTCTCTCTCTCTCTCTCTCTCTCTCTCACACGCACTCTCTCTCTCTCTCTCTCTCTCTCTCTCACACACACACACACACACTCTCACTCTCTCTCTCTCTCTCTCTCTCTCTCTCTCTCTCACACACACACACACACTCTCACTCTCTCTCTCTCTCTCTCTCTCTCAAAAAAATAAATAAATGAAAAATAAATCTACTCAGAATGAAAAACGTACATTAAACTTTAAGGGCTCATAATATATTATAGTATAATATCTGTATTAAAATATAATATTATCGATTTGATAATTGCATAGAAAAACAAACAAATCATTTGTAAAAAAAAAAAAAAAAAAAAAAAGTAAAAAATATTATTATTATAATAATAATCATCATCTGACAAGTTGGTCAGGCATGGTAATAAAAAGTGAAAAATGTATATGATTAATTTATAGGCTATTATTTTAAAGTCATATCCCACTTTACAAACTCACACTTGGACAATCTTCAAATGACTTTTAAATTATTAAAAGACAAAAACATATATCACACATCTCATGTCATATTCTCTCAGCTAGTCTCGGTCTGTTTTATTTTGCTTCACCTCAAGTGTCCCACAGGCTGATAATCAGGTTAATCTGTCTGATTTTAAACTCACACGGGAGGGAAAAAATTCAGCACATGAGTGCCAGTGGTTCATCCAATATGCAGATTTAGCAGCAATTCCTAAATGTGCCCTGAAGTGCTTAAATATAAATAGTTTTGGGGTTATTCTGTTGTCATGGGAATAGGAAGAATTATAAGTCCTTATACATTTCATGCTTTACTGGACAAACTTGCCTTGGTACCCCTCTGGACTAAACTAAAAAGTGTTCAAAATGAGCAGATTCGATTCTAAGCACACCTCAAATCAGGCATCTGATTAATCGATTCAGATGCATTTTATTAGACGTTTAATACAGTCACTATCTAATGATGGTGACTGACTAGTTTTCATGCCCTAAAGCGGTGTGTGTGAGAGCTTGTGTGTGTGTCACACAGCTGTGTAGTGACAAAAAACAGCTTTCTTGCACCCTGGTGCAATATGGGAACCAGCCCGTCTGTCCAAGTTGGCCCTTGGGCATCATCCCTCATCCCTGTGGCCCGTGGCATCAGACATGCTCTGTTATAGAGCCTGTATGCTAATACTCTCATCATTTATCCGGACACAAACATTCCACTATTGTGTGAATAATTTGCTGGTTAATTCTTTGAAAGGGTAACGCGTGAGAGTGTCCTCCACTTTTAATAACCATTTGATGACATACACGCTTTGTCCAAAACATAGTGAACTGCCTTGTTGTTTACCGTCACCAAAATTTTCCCAATCCCTCCACCATCGGTCAGGAGAGCAGATGCTCCTGCAATGGTTGTGCTAATATTGCTAGGATGCATTTCCCAAAAGCATTGTTAGCCAACTATGGTCGCAAGTTCTATAGTTACCAACACAGATTTGGCATTTCCAAAAAACATAGTTTCAACGAGCATTTGCAAACAGCATCGCAAAGTTGTGTGGTTAGGACTATATCTTTCCACTTGTGGTTAGCAGCATAGTTTCTTGTTAGTTTATGACAGTATTTTTCATATTTTGAGAATAGCCATTGTTCATGATTTTCTACCTCCACCAACAGAACTGAGCAAGTGAGTTGCTAGTCATTTTTGTATGGGGTACAGACCCCTGGTCGGCATACTCAAGGAGTGGTGGTGGTGTAGTGGGCTAAAGCACTGAACTGGTAATCAGAAGGTTGCTGGTTCGATCCCCACAGCCACCACCATTGTGTCCTTGAGCAAGAGTGGTGTGGTGGTGGCATAGTGGGCTAAAGCACTGAACTGGTAATCAGAAGGTTGCTGGTTCGCTCCCCACAGCCACCACCATTGTGTCCTTGAGCAAGAGTGGTGTGGTGGTGGCATAGTGGGCTAAAGCACTGAACTGGTAATCAGAAGGTTGCTGGTTCGATCCCCACAGCCACCACCATTGTGTCCTTGATCAAGAGTGGTGTGGTGGTGGCATAGTGGGCTAAAGCACTGAACTGGTAATCAGAAGGTTGCTGGTTCGATCCCCACAGCCACCACCATTGTGTCCTTGAGTAAGGCACTTAACTCCAGGTTGCTCTGGTGGGATTGTCCCTGTAATAAGTGCACTGTAAGTCACTTTGGATAAAGGCGTCTGGCATATGCATAAATGTTAGAAGATAGCAACAAGTGTACATCAACAGCATGCTGATTGCTGAGATTGCATTGTTAAACCATCAAGATCAATTACTAATAAGACTAATGCAAATTTGTTATCCCAAACCGTCTGTAGTGCGAATGTAACCTGTGAACCCCAGACGGGTGTTCCAATATGGCTGCCGTGGGGTGGCACTCTGTGGCGGAATCAGTCCATCACACACAATTAAGTGGGACCTCAATTGATGTGACGCAATGGGCTCGCCGCGTTCATCCATCCTGTGACACAGAGGCCGTTGGAGGAAATGATACAGTAATTTATCATTCCTCCCTCACTCTCGACTCACACAAACAAACAAATAAACACATAAACAGCCCATTAAGATGAGTCTCAGGCCTCACTGGGCTCATGTACGCTCTGGTAAGTGCACCGAATGAACACTCACACAAACAAACAAACAAATAAACACATAAACAGCCCATTTACGATGAGTCTCAGGGCCTCACTGGGCTCCTGTACGCTCTGATAAGTGCACTGAATGAACATGATATAGTTATAACATGACTGTGCCTTGGACTTTCCAAACAAGTCCACATAATATATATATATATATACCTATACAATATTAGGCAGGTGGTTATAATGTTGGGGCTGATCAGTGTAATATATATATATATATATATATATATATATATATATATATATATATATATATATATACTGTCACTGTATGTCACTATATTATGTAAATCCTGAATATATACTTGTAATTCCGAAATATAAATATAAATCTGAATATATACACTTATAATTCCTGAATATATAGTTGTAAGTCTGAATATTGTCACAGTTATTCACCGTTCTGTTCTGGGGACTCTTATTTTGATATGGTTTTTGAGTCATCCTTAGTTTCTCCTGGACTACACTTCCCATAATGCACTGCCCTCGTCACTGCCATCTGTTCCCAATCTTCCTCACCTGTCCTCCATTTCCTCATCAGCACCTGTGTGTATAAATACCCTCCAGTTTATTCATTCCTTGTCAGTTCTTGTATTGTTGTGGTGTTAAAATGTTATTTGGTTGGTTCCACTCCAGCGTTGGTTCCACAACAGGATGCCTCCTTATTAAAGACTTAAAAGATACTCCTGCATCTCCTCTCTTCAAGGAGATCATCCAGTTGAGGACTGCGTGAGTTTCTCCATCTAGTAAATTTGGTGCACTTTGATGACCACGCTCTGGTGAGTTTCTCAAGGGCTGGTCTGAATAGTGCATTGAAGGAGCTGATGCCCCAGAAGGGTCCTCACGCTCGCTGACTACGTTGAGGAGGCTGTAATACTCAGCGGCTCACCTTTCACTGTGGGTATGGAGGATGAGGACTTTGAATCTCCTACCACATTGGATGCCCTCCAGCCTTCCACGGCCCCTGTCTCCAATGTAACTTCACTCCTTATATTTCCCCCTTACACTGTGAATTATGAAAGGAACCCCGGGCCACAACCAGTGCCCGCACCTCCCATGGTTAAGGAGCCAGTGCCTATGCCTGTAAGCACGACCGTCCCTGTAACCACACTCCATGCTGGCCAGAAGAGAAGGAAAAGGACACCTCTCTGGTCTCTGCCCATATTCACGACCATGGAGGGTGAACCCCAGTCTCTGCCTGTGCTCCCTACCACTGGAGTCACTTCCCAGTCTTCCGCGGCCTCGTCCCTTCCGCGGCCTCGAGCCTCGTCCCTTCCGTGGCCTTGAGCCTTCAGCGGCCTCTTCCCTCGAGCCTTCCGCTGCCTCGACCCTCGAGCCTTCCGCGGCCTCTTCCCTCGAGCCTTCCGCGGCCTCG
Organism: Moxostoma hubbsi; assembly: GCA_032164185.1. Classification (NCBI taxonomy): domain Eukaryota; kingdom Metazoa; phylum Chordata; class Actinopteri; order Cypriniformes; family Catostomidae; genus Moxostoma; species Moxostoma hubbsi. Next base: position 1,169,432 of record JAVLUX010000173.1, on the reverse strand, counting down.
AGCCTCGTCCCTTTCGCGGCCTCGTCCCTTCCGCGGCCTCGTCCCTCGAGCCTTCCGCGGCCTCTTCCCTCGAGCCTTCCGCCGCCTCGTCCCTCGAGCCTTCCGCCGCCACGTCCCTTCCGCGGCCTCTTCCCTCGAGCCTTCCACCGCCTCGTCCCTCGAGCCTTCCGCCGCCTCGTCCCTTCCGCGGCCTTGTCCCTTCCGCGGCCTCGTCCCTCGAGTCTTCCGCGGCCTCTTCCCTCGAGCCTTCCGCCGCCTCATCCCTTCCGCGGCCTCTTCCCTCGTCCCTTCCGCGGCCTCTTCCCTCGATCCTTCCGCGGCCTCGTCCCTTCCGCGGCCTCGAGCCTTCCGCGGCCTCGAGCCTTCCACGGCCTCATCCCTCGTGCCTTCCGCGGCCACCTCCTGACACATTTGCTGTCCTGCACCCACCTCCCAGGTCCCCCGATCCCATCCCAGCCTTGAAGCGGCAGCCCAGGCCTACTGTTCATCTTCCTTGGATCCTTCCTCGTCTTCTGCCGCACCCTACCCTCCTCCTCCATCTTTGGGGCACCAGGAGTAGCCCTTTGGGGAGGTAGTAATGTCACAGCTATTCACCGTTCTGTTCAGTGGACTCTTATTTATGGTTTTGAGTCATCCTTGGTTTCTCCTGGACTACACTTCCCATAATGCACTGCCCTAATCACAGCCATCTGTTCCCAATCTTCCTCACCTCTCCTCCATTTCCTCATCAGCACCTGTGTATATAAGTACTCCAGTTTTATTAATTCCTTGTCAGTTCTTTAATTGTTCCGTTGTGTTGTTAGTGTTATTTAGTCGGTTAGCATTATATTTTGTTAATATGAATACTATTGTATTGTATTACGTACAAAATATTACATAAGAAGTCTAGTTTACATAAGTCTAAATGTGGTGTTTCATACACTGATTATAAATATAATCTGTTTTTGGAAATGCACCACATGTACACAGAGCGGCCTGAGGCATGCTGCCATGTGCTGGCATCTGTGTGTTTTTGTGGGTAGACTGTACACAAGCTTTAACACTTGTTCGCTATTCTGTCTCATCTCAGGGTCTCACCTGTGCCAGGTAAACATCTGCCACACTGCTGCTGGGCTCCCAGTGGGCAGAGCTCTGGGTGAGTGTGTGGCAGTACTGCTGGTGGACACCGTCGGGCAAGAGGGACTGATAGAGTTATTAACAGGTAAACAGGGCAGGAATGCCACACTAGTGGTGTCAACCCTGCCAGCCTGTAGTAAGATAAAAATGTATGTCAATAAGCTCCGCCCATCGGTGTAATCACCCAATGGAAAACCTGCATCTGAAGCCAAACTGGATTTATGAGTGGGGAATATACTGGCTCAATTTTTTTTCTAATTTTATTTAGTAATATCCTATAAATAACAACCATGCACAGAGAAAAGGGCTGGACTGGTAATCTGGCATACCGTGCACTGGGCACCCCCGGGCCAAATTCTCTTCCCAGTCCAGCCCTGGTAGAGACTGAAAGGTGTGTGTGTGTGTGTGTGTGTGTGTGTGTGTGTGCGCGTGCGCGCGTACGTGCGGGCTGGCTAAGCTGTTTTACTAACACTATTGATCATAGGTGATGCTTGGACAGAATCCATGTGACTCATGAGTCTTAAATACATCACTGTCCAACACTGACCTACAGAGGCCATGACTCTGTGTGTGTGTGTGTGTGTGTGTGTGTGTGTGTGTGTGTGTACACTTAGCTTTGCATGTGATTGCAGTTCATTCCCCTATTAAAGACGTTAAGACCACATTGTCTCGTAACTTTTGTCTTTTTTGTGATTTTTCAAATACGGTTTTCTTCAAATCAAAGTTTATTATGTTGCGATTAACCTGGTTTGGTTCATGGCTTGATGTTCATGTATTTATTTAAAAATTGCATAAAATATTCTTGTTTTTATATAAAGCTATTTATAATCAAAACAAGTTAACTCAAACCCAATACCTTATATATATATATATATATATATATAATTTTCAGTATAAGAATACATAAACATTACTGTAGGTACTTTGTTTAGGACTATTTCTACAATTTAGGCCCTTTTGGGGAGGCCTACAATTTAGGCCTCCCCAAAAGGAGGTTTTTGTGAGATTAAGTGAACCTCTGCAGATATTTTTGTCCCCAAACTGTAAGTTTTGTCTCAACTATGTAGTGAGCACACACACGTTTACAGCCTTAAAAAAATAAACAAATGATTATTTTCTCCATTACTTTCAATGGAAATGGGACATTGCAATACATGCATTAATCAAGATGAAAAAAAAGGCCGATTGTAAAACCAATTTTTCCTCAAAAGTAGTGAAAACATATTTATTTGTGTATAATTGTCTTTCAATGGAAATGTGACATTAATTAATTAATCACGATGCAAGTAAATTGTTAAAATAAAAATAAATGCATATTGTAATAATGCTTAAAATACATGTAAAGTGTTTTTAAGACTGAAAGTTGATGTCTTTAAATGTCAGATTTCCCCCTCTATCAATGTTTAACCTAAATGTGGTGCTTTACTCATGTCAGGACTGAAGGGTAAATTAATTATAGAGTTGTTGACTAAAAGAGCATTTACTTGAAATTACGTAAAAATGCTAATTAGCCCGGGGTGATGAACTCCCGTTTAACCTTGTGAATGTGTGTCGGCCTGAAATCAACAGCACGCACACGCACACACACACACACACACACACACACACACACACACACTCTCGCTGCGTCTGTGCTTCTTTTGTCTTCATTCAGATTGAAATGGACCTCTCCTTGCTCGCGTGTATTCATCTTACAGAACCCCAGCTGTTCTGGTGTGTGTGGCCCGCCGTCCACAGAGCGCTTACAAATTGTCTGTGAATGGTGTAAGTAAGCCCACACACACACGCACGCACGCACACGCACACGCACACACGCCACCCTATTATCACTGTGTTCTGACAAATGGTCCATGCTTTCTTCTGTCACTGAACTTGTGTGTGTTTGTTGATGCACTAGCTGTTCTGTTGATATCAGAATGTCCTGTTTCAGGTTTTTAAACTACTAAAAAGGACAAAAAAACACCATTATAGACAAAAAAAACACCATTATAGCACCATAAAATATTCCAAGTCTTACGGAGTTATACAATAGTAGCTTCGTATGGCTTCAGAAGACTTGAGATATATCATTAGGATTCATGTGGACTACTTTTCTTGTGCTTTCATTACCTGTTTTAATACTTCTTTGACCTTAACAGATGGTCCTCCGTCACTGTATTGAAAAGAGCTACGTGAAGATTCTTCACAAAGTCCCCTTTTGTTGTTTGTTTATACGTCCTCGGACGATTATATCAGGCTGAACTCGGGTCCTTGTGTCAGTATCGGGTGTTGAATTTCACATGTGTCCATTATTTTACGTGTCCTCAATGTTCCAAGTTTAATAGATATGCACCTTAAAAAAAAAAAAAGACGCTTGATGGAATGGAAAGGAAACAGATTATAGAAAAACTGCAACGGCGAAATAAATTGACCTGCTTTCCTTCGTTGTGAGCGTTTCAGAGGAAATAATTCAGACGGATGGGAAGATGAACGACCTGTCAGCAGGGGTCACATGCTGATTAGCCTTTTTCTGTGCTATTTCACTCTTCGTAAACCATTATCCCTGACACACACTCCTGTTCTATCCATCCATAAAAATGAGAGAGAGAGAGAGACTGAGAGAAAGAGAGAGACTGAGAGAGAGAGAGAGACTGAGAGAGAGAGAGAGACTGAGAGAAAGAGAGAGAGAGAGAAGAGAGAGAGACTGAGAGAGAGAGAGAGAGAGAGAGAGAGAGAGAGAGACTGACTTATCCTCTTGGTGATTTGCAGTAACATCAGTTGTGGTCTTTGTGTGCAGGTGAGAGGCCGCACATGAATCTGAGCTGTTGTACTATTGCTGTACGAGGACAGACAGAAAAGAGCAACTACTGAATGTATTTAAAGTTAAAATAGACACTGAATAAGCACCAAAGAATAAATGCAAACTTGATTCCTTATGGTGCGTTCACATACAACGCGAAGAACATTTTCACCTCTCATTGCTCGCGCGAGTTTAACCGCTGGATTATAAATGTGTGTTTAAACTCACGTTAGCGCAAGTAACGCTAACCCGCGAGTATTCCCGCTTCACTTCTGGGAAAGGACAGGAGGCGGGGCTTCTACGACTTGGTTTATAAAGTACAACCAATAGCTGGAATCAAGTAGGCGCGCATATTTTCACGTGCAACTTCCTCGCTCACTTTCCTCCAAGCGATTTGTCTTTTTTCGTCCGGTTTCTGTACATGTATGACGTTGTGTCATACGATTCCAGGTGCCCACATGCCGCTACAACAATTTTAACATCCATTTTTCCAGATTTCTTCTGCTACTACGTCAGTACGCCAGTGACGTCCGGACAATCTCAATACTGATAGGCTTTCGCGACAACACGTCATGCGGATTTCTTGCTTCAGTTGAACATTTTTAGCTCGCACGAATATGTGTAGCCTATGAAGCGATTTCGCATGTTCGAGTCTTGCCATTTGCGTCTAGTCGCATCTTTGCATTGACTTCGTATTTAATCGCACTGTGCGAAACACTCGCTTCACATTGTATGTGACCGCACCATTAGGCGAAAACATTTTTTGCCTCGCATTGCTCGCGTGAGTTTGACCGCTGGATTCAATTTGTGTTTAAACTCGCGGTCGCGGGAGTAACGCGAACCCACGAGTTTTCCCCTTTCTCTTCCGGAAAAGGACAGGAGGAGGGGCTTCTACGACCACTTATCTTTCCGCCATCATCCATGGCCTGATATCACAACGATTGCTGCTCTGTATCTGTTGTGGAAGTCTCATCATCGCTACAACCATTTTCTCATCCATTTTTCTTGATTTCTTCTGCTACTACGTCAGTACGTCACTGACGTCCGAACAATCTCAATGCTGATTGGCTTTCGCGACAACGCGTCACGCGGTTATTTCGCTTGAGTTGAAAAACTGGCTGCCTTTGATCTCTTGATGTGAACATTTTTAGGTGATGTAATGGCCCTACAATTGTTTTTTTTTTGTTTTGTTTTTTTTCTCTCTTTCTTATTTTTTTTTCTTTTCTTTTTTTATATACTATATATTTTCTTTTTCTGTTTTGCTGTTGTTTCCTTGATTATTGTTTTGGTTGATATTATGTGAAGTAGATATGCTTTTTCTTTTGTATGCTCCTGTTCTCAGCATTAATAAAATAATAATAATAATGATTATTATTTAAACTGGCGCGAACACGCGACTGAAGCAGTTTCGCGCCTTTGCTTCGCGCCATTCACTTCATTCGCGCCGCCCGCCACGAATTCGCGTCTTTGCATTGACTTTGTATGTAATCGCGCCGCGCGAAACGCTCGCTTCGCGTTGTAAGCGAACGCACCATTAGTCCAAAAATGATCTGTTTGGTCGTTTCGTGTCAACTCCTTGGGTCAGTTATATGTTTTTCATATTTAACTTGTGAAAGATAAACATATATGATGGTAAAAGCCAAACTGTTAAATGCCATAAATGCATTTATATGCCAATTGTGTGAGTCCACAAATGATTAAAACAGTAATTTCAGTTATGTCTAATGTTTCACTCTCTTTCGTGGATATACAGTATGTAAGACATGTTTATTTTAATGTTAAGAAACTCAAGAATATCAGCAGAAGATAAGCCATTGTTAGTTTCAGTCCTTCCAGAGAGCTTTTACCGACATCATTCAGACCGCGGCCTGTCAGTTCAAGTTACTATATATAAAGATAAATGACATTATGTTGAATGCCACTTAATTACAAATTACAATTTTCTGAACATGGTCATTTTCTAGCTAGTGAATCAAGTGTAAGCGGCTAATTAGGAGCATTTCGTTGGAAAAATAGCTCCTCGTTTTCAAGGATAATGAAAGTGAAACACTCAGTATTAATGGGACTATTTATCTTTTTTAAATTTCTATCTTTCTCAGCCGATGCCTCCCATCCCTAAGGAAAATATTCATAAAATGAGATTGAAGTCAGACCTTAATAGCTTATTAAAATGTTCAGAGTGCACATCACTTCTGCTTCTCATCGGCTATAAATTCAAATTCTGTTTTTTCTTCCTTGATGAAGGCATGAGATGCAGCGCATGCATATTTGCTGTTCTAATTAAATGGAAGGGCAGATAATCGTGCAGAAGTGTTGAGAAGTGAAAACGTTGAGTAATGCAGCACCGTAATATACTGTAAACATTTAGATTAAAGAGTGTAACCTTGTAGACTACAGGTCAACATTTTCAGCTGCATTATGAGTCTCTGAAAAGTCATGTCCGGTCACTGACAGTCTGTGTGAGTATTATTTTCAGAAATAGATAAAGAGAGAGAGAGAGAGAGAGAGAGAGAGAGAGAGAGAGGTCATTTCCTCAGAACCTGTTTCAAGGTTAGGGAGGTAAATCTGTTTGTTACTGAAACTTATGGCGAGGTGTTTTTATGCAGTGATCACGAAGCCTGCCGTAAATTTACTAGCGTTATTTAGCACCAACGATGAAGCTCTGCTTTATTTGGCTTGCAAGGACGGACCAGCACGTATCAGTTTACAAGCAGGCTCGTATTAAAGACGACATGATTATCTCAAGATTTGGAAAACAACTGGGAGATAAAAGCGTTTGGTTTACGACTGTATCGGGTTTATGACATCATTTCCGATGGCCTAACAGGAGTTCAGACATTTACTTATAACTCTTGGAGTGCCTCTTAAGCTAAAGTAAATGTTTTCTTTGTAAAAAATACTGTATTCTATCCCAGATTCATTGCAGTTTTTACCACGTACCACTACTTCTCCGAGTGTCCCGGTACGATTCAATGTCTTTATTTCATGTAAGTCAGTGATTTGATGCTGCCCGCCAATCACTTTCATCCGACCTTCCAAATGATTTTGATCAAATTGCGGTAAACTTACAAACGCTTACAGAGCAAACCTCAGCGGTGAGTTTAACAACGCTCAACACGTGCAACAGCATTGGGGCTCGTCAAGCTATCCGTGGTCCATTTCCGGACCGTGCATGTCAGGACATAGTTCATTTTATCACATCTTATTCAGTCAAATGTATTTATGCTAACTGTTTAGCAGATGGGTGCAGACAAAACTACAAAGCTGTTATGGGGCTTTTCCACTGTATAGTACAACTCGACTCTGTCTGCTTTTTTGGGGTTTCCCACTGTGGATAGTTCCTGGTACTTTTTTTAGGACCACCTCTGTTGAGGTTCCAAACGAGCCAAGCTGATATGAAATGTGACGTCAAAATCCTGCAGATCACTGATTGGTCATCTACCAATAACAAGTGAATCGTCACTACCAGCGTCACTGGATTTCCGACACGGGACATCAAGCCGCTAGTTTTAAAGTTAGCAACAGCGATAGCAGTGTCATTTGTTCACGCGACTTTTGGATTGTAAAAAGAAATGGCTGTGCGCAAAACCACGCCGTGGTCAATAAACGAGGCGCAGATGGTCCACTCGTTAGCGATGAGCGAAACAATAAAGTCTCTCAGGAAGTGTCTCGGCTATTGGCCGCACGCGGCTACCACCGGACCTCCCAACAGTGTAGGGAAAAGATAAGAATGTAAAAGTGACGACAGAACCATCAAGGAAAAGTGGAAGTGGTTCGAACAAACGGACGCTATCTAGACCGGCGAGCAATGGGAGGGAGAGTGTTGTTGGGGTCCACGATGGAGGATGCTACGTTTTGTTATGCTAACTCTATACTCAGCTTGAAAGCTTCACTTTATTTAGTTGAGCAGCTACTGGAAGCTTCTAAAACAACCAGCACAATTTAACTGTTACACTAATATTGTTACCCCCATGGGGTGTTCAAAGGATGCCAGGGGTCACTCAGAGCAAATAAGTAGAGAGAGGGGCATTAAGTTACAAATTGGAGGTGTTTATCAGTCATAATAAGGGAATGAAGTAGGGGGCGTTCATCAACAAAAGGTTGAGAACCACTGTGTTATATTATCTTACATAGTGGTCTTGTTCATATAAGATATTTTGCCTCATTTGCATAACAGCAGTTGTGCTTTGGAAACTAAAAATAGAGTTTGTGATAGGAGTTTACAGAGCAGACTTGATAACAATGACGGTGTATGTGAAATATTAGAATCGATGTCAAAGTCAGTTTTGTCCTGATCCACTGACATTTACATTTATGCATTTGGCAGATGCTTTTGTGACTTACAGTGCACTTATTATAGGGACAATCCCCCCCCGGAGCAACCTGGAGTTAAGTGCCTTGCTCAAGGACACAATGGAGGTGGCTGTGGGGGTTGAACCAGCAACCTTCTGATTACCTGTTATGTGCTTTAGCCCACTACGCCACCACCACACCACTAGTTGCCCTTGTCTGCACTGATCCTACTGGAATTTCAGAGAAGCCCAACTGGGTGTTTCAACCCCACAAACGGCATTTTTTGGGCATTTTTAGCTCAATTTGAATGAAGCATCCATTGAAAGCATTTATTTTCTGGGGTGCCGAAAGACAGAAGTGCCACCACTGAGATTTTGTTTCAGTAACTTTTAAGTGGTGCAGAAATTACCCATCTTTTAAATGGTTATCTATTCTAATAAGAAAATCTTTTGACACTTGAGCGTTTGACTACTTTAGCCTTTTTTGTTCAGGGCATGTATGAGAAATATACTGTATTTCAATTTAGAGATTAGCTTTGTGCAAGGCACATTCAGTGAGGTTAAGGGTAGCCTGGCATGTAGCTACAGTACCTTTACACAGAACAGAAGATCCCACACAAGACCTGACATACTTTATCGAAATAGCCACTGTCACTCACCTTGGACAGGAATATTACTTACAGTCTGGGATGCTGTTGTACGCCACTCCCCCATCAGTTTGAAAATTAATACAATTTTGTTCACCCATTTCAAGAGCGAATGGCGTGCAGATTTATCATTTCTGGGCCACACCACCATATTCCCCCAAGGTTTTCTGCTCGCTCACTATTTAGGAATTCTGCATGCTGAAAACCTTCAAGTAGAACATATCGAAGTGCTCAGACGTATCGGCCCTGTTTATGCAGGGTGAAGCAGATAGGCTGTCGGACCCCCAGCGGGCAGGTCCTGAATGGAGAAGAACGATCCTTTAAACTGCCGAGCCGATGCCGCTGGATAATGTGGCAAATAAATCAGACAATAGGCCTGAATATTTCATTTCGCATCCATATTCCTTATGGGCAGAGATGATTTGGAAATGTAAAAACAGTGGTTGCGGCCCCTCTGGAGAGGGGAGCGTGTGAGATGCTGTTTTCCTGTTTGAGGATGTTGGTGGTTTGATTTCCCTGCCTGAATCACATCCATCTCTTAGGCAGCTGGAATTGCATCTTTTAATGCATGTGATTCCTGTCTCTCTGCAGTCCTGTTCGATGTCTTAGAGCTTTACTGTGCAGTAAATGTCTTTGTTTTAAAGGAAGGAAAGGCACTGATACCGTACAGCAGCTACAAAAAGTGTTTCGATACTTCAGACACATACTGATGTCAATGCAATATGACAAAATATCAATGCAAATGGCATTTATTTTTAACCCACTTTCTGCTTTTCAGCTTTGCTCTTGAAAAGCATACTGATTCACCAGCTCGACCAGCACCAACCAGGGCTAGACTGGTAATCTGGTTTACCGGGTAATTTCCCAGTGGGCCAGCACACTTTGGGGCCGATCAGGGGAGGACTGGCCATCGGAAGAACCAAGTGGGCCAGTGGGTTGGCCATGAAAGTGCCGAATGGGCCACGATAAGCTAAAATGGAGCCGCCGCGTTATGCAGAACGGACCACAAAACGGTGCTGCGATATGCAGAAGGACAGGGAACAATCCCGGGCCAATTTCTAGTCCCAGTCCGGCCCTGCCACCAACCATCAGGTACTAACCAGCTTAAACCAGGCTGGACCAGCCTTTCAAAGAACAACAACCTGAACCAGGGTTCACACGCCTTTTGACCAGTGAGTTCCCATTATCATACCTGTCGCCCATGATTAATGGATAAAGACTTTTCTAAATAATTTTATAGCGACTGCTCACACGTCAAAAGCACAATTTATAGCTGATAAAATATCTTAGAGTTGAACCTAACTAGAACAAAATATATATAAATCTTTTAACATTTTAATTTGGACAATCAATGTTTCCAAATGTCCTGATATTTACAGGTTTTCAATGACGTTGGGAACATTGTGGAATGAAAAAGAAGTAATCTGGGTTAGGGCTTGGTTAGGTTTTCCCTGGAAGTACACACATATTCAATGGTAAGATGTAATCTTTTGCTAAAACGTTCTCTGTCGTGTTGCATGTATGAACGCCTTTTTTAGTGAGATTGACGATTCAAATGTATGAGAAATTGCATTTTATGTACACAACTCAAATGTGACGCTCGAAGATGAAACTTGTGCACCACACACGAAATATAAAAGCACACATTTGAAATGAAACAAGAGATAAAACAATAGATATATTGTTTACAACGAAAATCCTCCCTCCAGAAATTGGCCAAACGGGTAGTCCGGCCTCAAAATCTCACAAGAAGTCAACTTTCCAATTTATTACTTTTAGGGCATTTTCAGAACTGTAGTTTGTTTGATCTGTTCTGAAACGGGCTAAAATTGTTACAATGTTACATTTCTTGCTTGGTTTTGGTTCACTTTTACAAGGCAACATTCCAAAACTGAGTTCATAAAAGTCACATGAGCGCAAACTGTCCCTTCATTGGTCAAAATGTTTGTGTTTGACTCGAATACAGATAAACCGGTAGAAATTAATCAATGGGTACGGATTTTCCGGGAACGCTTTACAAGAAGCTTGTATTCATTAACATTGGTTGACCACATTAGTTAAAGGAATATTCAATACAAGTTAAGCTCAATCGACAGCATTTGTGGCATAATATTGATAAACACAAAATTAAATTTTGACTTGCCCCTGATTTTCATTATAAAAGGCTAAAATCTGGCTTCCAGAGGCACTTACAATGGAAGTGAATGGGCCAATCCGTAACGTTAATACAATACAAAATACACACCGTTTCAAAAGTATATCCACAAAACGTAAACAATATGTGTGTTAACGTGATTTTAGTGTAATAAAATCACTTACTAACCTTTTCTGTGTAAAGTTAGCCAATTTTACAACTTTGTTGCAATGGCGATGTAATGTCAACAAACCCTAAAACCCCAAAACGACTGTAAAAATGATGCTTTAAACAAGGTTACAGCTCAAATAATAAATTTTACATGATACATTAATACAATACAGAAGAATTAATGTAAGTGCTTTAATAAAATTATAATCTTTACTTTTCTGCCTTTAAAACCTCCAAAAAAAAGGCCCCAATGACTTTGTGCCTCACTGTAATCTTTAATTTTTACTTCTTGTTATTTGTTAAGAAAAGGACGGACGAGTCGAAATAATTTCTTGTAATAAATATTACGGTGCATAGCTGTGGAGGGGGGCTTAAAATGGGGGGGGGGGGGGGGGGGGGGGGGTGGGGTTCTCATTTAGTTAGAGCCCCCCCGACAAATTCTGCCAATTTGAACATTACCTCCGGAAAGATTAAATAACACCTACATTATGCATAATATATAATATAGTCGCCAAAAAAAGTTTCCAGTATTTACAGTAACAGATGTCACTGTAAATGTAACAGGTTAAATCCATGTTTTGATGATGAAATACGTTGACATGTTAACCTACAGTTTTCTCCAAAGATCCATCAGGTACAGTATATCGTTGTTATTGGGGTATTGGTTGGTTCAATGGTCCGTTGGGTCAGATTGCATTCTTGTCACAAGGGAACTATTTCAGAGTTCGTCTGAAACCGGTCAACGAGGTTGTTTTGGGCTGATTGCTTTGGTGTGGAGAAGAAAGAAAGTCATACGAGTTTGAGATGGCAAGAAGGTGAGTTAATGATGAAAGAATGATCATTTTTGGGTGAACTATTCCTTTAAAGTGTGAGCCAAAACCATTTCCCCTGAACTCTGAGGCTGTTGACTTCCAGGTCTGATTCCTTCCATTTCCTTGATGCACCTTTCCAGCCGCCCACCTTCAGTCTCCTCCTCACAAACTTTCTGCTCATTTTGCACCATCTGCCTCTACATCTGCTCAGGGGGCAGATCGAGGAAACAAATAAATATATATATATTTATATTTTGAAGCACAGACCATCTTTTTCTAGACTCCATCGATTCTTTCTGTCCTGTGTTGAGGGGGTCAATGTGCACTCTATTTTTAAGCCTCTTTAAAGTTCAATTCATCACTTTAAATGGAGACCCCCTCAGTGACTTATAGACAAAAAGAAAGGGATGATCTCGCTAACCCCCCCCCCCCACTTCCTTTCTGTGTCCAAGCCGTTTGGTCAGTTGACACAGTCAACAGGATGATACAACAGATCAAAACAGTGTTATTGTAATATTTGAACAAAAGCCTGGGGTGTTTTTTTGATGGAGGGGCAGCAGAACAGACCGTGTGTGGCTCCCCCTGCCTCTTTTTGCCCCAAACCAAAGCTTTCTCCCTCTTTGGTTTAGGGCAAAAAGAGGCAGGGAGAGCCACACACGATCTGTTCTGCTGCCCCTCCTTTTAAAAACAATGGAACAGACTGCTTCAATGGTGAGGGGGCAAACAGAGCCCCAAACCCGTGAGGATTAGACATTCTTGGGGAGGCCCTGGGTATCTGTCATACCTCAGCTGTTTTGGGTTCTCCTCTCTCTCCTCTCTCCTCATGGCACAGTTTGGGGTGTTACAATTGCATTTACATTGACCCAAAAAGGATTCGGACTTTTAAAGGAATGTTTCGGGTTCAATATAAGTGTGATTTGGCATTGTCCTGCTGGAAAATGCAGGGATGTCCCGGAAAAGACGGTGTCTGGATGGCAGTATATGTTGCTCAAAAATATGTACATATGTTTCTGCATTAATGGTGCCCTCACAGAGGTGAATGTTACCCAAATTATGGGCACTGACACACCCCCTTACCATGACAGACGCTGGCTATTGGCCCTTTTTCCTCTTTGGTCCGGAGAACATAGCACCAGTTTTCCCAAAACTATTTGACATGTCAAATTTTTGCATCACAAAATATGATTCCACTGTTCTACTTTCCATCTTAGATGAGACCGAGCTCAGAGAAGTCAGCGGCGCTTTTGGACAGTGATGATGTACGGCTTCTCCTTTGCATTGTAAAGCCTTAACTTGCATCTGAGCAGCGGCGAATGGAGTTGACTGACAGATATTTTCCAAAGTATTCCTGACCACATGTCAGTATATCCAATACAGATGCATGACAGTTGTTAAGACAGTGACATCTGACAGACCAGAGATCACATGCATTTAGAAGTGGTTTTTGGCCTTGCCTTTTACCCTCCAAAATATACTGTGCACTGGAGAGCGTGAAATGCCCCAAACCCTTCCAATTTGGCTTTCAGAGAACAACAAGAATGGACATTTTATTAACCATTCACCCTAACCCAAAACCCAAAACCCAAACTGACTTTTAAGAGCAATAGTGCAACCTCCAAATCACTTAACCATTGATTATGTGAACCCGTGTTTCTAAGGACGCTCGCACAACGTGCTATCAGTCGACCACAGGAATGTCTGATGGGAGTTGCCGCTTGTCAGTAGTTTGCCAGAATGGGACTATGTCAGGCTCGGTAGCAACATGTCCACTTCCTGTTTGATCATTTTGCAGTAAATCATGACAGAACTTTATACCCTACGAGCCTAAGTTAACGCAGTTGAATCCTCTGAGACGAGCTGAACATGGACCATGTGACGTTTGAATGCCATTTTAGTTTTGCATGATAAAAGTCACTACAATGATGTATTCTGATGTGTTTTATTGAGCTGTAGTACTTCTATAATCTATTGACTTTTCTTTTTTTTTGGAGGCTGTGATAAGTTTTCTCTCTCTCTCTCTCTCTCTCTCTATCTCTCTCTCTCTCTCTCCCAAGGCCAGCTTCATAATTGTGATCGGAAGGAGATGCCTTTGGCGATTCCTTTGCAAATAAATAAAAGCTGACATAGTCCTTTCTGCAGAATCTCTCTGCCTCTGTGCCCCCTCGTGAGATTACCCCGCAACAACAATTATTCCAAATGTCAGTGATTCGTGCCCGGAGGGCCTCAGGCAAATGAGGATTAAATCTGTAACACAGTGAGGAATTAAAATGTGCTGCAGTAGACGAGATGCGGCGAGTGTGGTCTTCGCTGAGTGCTGCTTTCCCTTCTTAAGTCAGACATTAGTGCAGTGCATTACTCTCCCCTGACGGCTATTAACCCCTCCATAAGAGGGGCAGCGTGTTTGATCATGAGGGGAAATCGAGCAGAGAATACCTGAATGTGGTGTCAGATACCGAGAGACGAGAATGAAGATCATAGATTCTGCTGATGTGGGCATCACATTACTAAAATAAACAGTTTGTCATTGTGCAGAGGAGTGACGAGGAACTGTAGCTTGCCAAGCTACAAGCTACTCGTACTTTTAGCCTCATCTTATAAAAATTGTGTGACTTCCACCACATGAATAAGTCAAATCTGGAAAAATGTGGTAAAAGTAAACTCCCACTTAACTTCAAGTTCGTCAGATGTATAATGGGAAAAAACGAACCCAAAGCCGTTGACCTTCAAAAACGACACATCCCTCAATTCAGCGGATTTTCGCCAGAAATTTACAGTTGAAATTCGGCTGGTTGCGACGACTTATGGCAGTCCTGCTAAGAGGGTCTTTTATATATGAATGACTGGCAATTGTGAGTTAAATGTGTTTGGTGATTGGAAGGCAAAAACGGGAAGTTTGTCTTATTGTAGGCGTTTAGTGATGTACATTTTCAACACCTACACCGTTACCATAGGCTGATATAATAGTTTATTTAAATGGCTAATGCAGACATGGGCAGCATACGGCCCATGGGCCGTATCAGGCCCTCCACATGGTTTAATATGGCCCGTGGCTCATTTAGCGTAAAAGCATTTTTATTTTTCATTGGCTATTTCAGTTAACTTGCATTGGGACCTAACGCGTCTCCACAAGTGTTTAACATGATCAGAATTGTAGCTTGTCTGTTTTTTGTTTGTTGTAGTGTAGATAACTACTTTTAAGAGGGTAGCTTGACTGTGGTTTAATTCACTTTAAATGAGTAATTCCTTTGTCGCTTGTGAAGTTCAGAAGGTACAATTTTAATGTACTTCCCAAACGCTATTACATGACTAAAATCGAATGGAACGAGGAACTGCAAATTTAGATGCAGCCATTATGACCGTCAGGTGGACATGATGTATCTGTATGACCTTCTGCTGACCTCTCCAAAGACCTGAAAGTACTACTGTAAGAGTTAATCAGTTTCTATTCTGTAATAAATATATATATGTCCGAACGTAGAAAATGATTATATTATTTTTTAGCTAGTCAGCAAACTGTAAGGTTGAATGCATAAATGGGTAGTTTGTTCAGAATTGCCCAGCAGTCATAAACCTCTTTAATTATCATGATCACCCAACCTCAGTGTGGTCTTAGCTGTTCTAAAAGAAATCAAGGCAAAGGTGTATATCTGTGTGAATTCATCCACCTGGTGTTGAATTCTCATTTTCTATCAAAATAGTTACTATATATTGTGTCTTTAATTATACATGCTCTACATCCGTCCACCTGTCGGTCAATCTTGTCTGTCTGTTCGTACGTCCATCAATCTTATGTATCTGTCTGTCATTCTATCTATTTTTCTGTCTGTCTGTCCGTCCGTCCATCAATCTTATGAATCTGTCTTTCACCCTATTTGTCTGTCTATCTATCTGTCTGTCTGTCTGTCTATCTACCTGTCTGTCAATCTTGTCTGTCTGTTCGTCAGTCCATCAATCTTATGTATGTATCTGTCTGTCAATCTTGTCTGTCTGTCCATCTGTCTGTCAATCTTGTCTGTGTGTCCGTCTGTCTGTCAATCTTGTCTGTCTGTCCATCTGTCTGTCAATCTTGTCTGTCAATCTTGTCTGTCTGTCCATCTGTCTGTCAATCTTGTCTGTGTGTCCGTCTGTCTGTCAATCTTGTCTGTCTGTCTGTCAATCTTGTCTGTCCGTCAATCATGTCTGTCTGTCTGTCAATCTTGTCTGTCTGTCTGTCTGTCTTTCCGTCTGTCTGTCTGTCTGTCTATCTATCTATTTATCTATCTATCTATCGTTCTGTCCGTCCGTCTTTCCTTCCGTCTGTCTTGTCTGTCTGTCAGTCTTGTCTGTCCGTCCGTCTGTCTGTCCATCTGTCTCTCTGTCAATCTTGTCTGTCTTTTCCATCTGTCTGTCAATCTTGTCTGTCTTTCCGTCTGTCTTTCCGTCTGTCTTTCCATCTGTCTGTCTGTCTGTCTGTCTATCTATTTCTCTATCATTCTTGTCTGTCTGTTCGTCCATCCATTAATTTTATGTATCTGTCTGTCTGTCGTTCTATCTATCTATTTGTCTGTCTGTCTCTCTGTCAATCTTGTCTGTCTTTTCCATCTGTCTGTCAATCTTGTCTGTCTTTCCGTCTGTCTTTCCGTCTGTCTTTCCATCTGTCTGTCTGTCTGTCTGTCTATCTATTTCTCTAACATTCTTGTCTGTCTGTTCGTCCATCCATTAATTTTATGTATCTGTCTGTCTGTCGTTCTATCTATCTATTTGTCTGTCTGTCTCTCTGTCAATCTTGTCTGTCTTTCCGTCTGTCTGTCTGTCTATCTATCTATCTATCTATCTATCTATCTATCTATCGTTCTGTCTGTCTGTCTGTCTGTTTTTCCGTCTGTCTTGTCTGTCTGTCAATCTTGTCTGTCTTTCCATCTGTCTGTCAATCTGTCTGTCAGTCTTGTCCGTCTTTCCGTCTGTCAGTCTATCTATCTATCTATCATTCTATCGTTCTGTCTGTCTGTCTGTCCGTCTGCCCATCTTGTCTGTCTGTCAATCTTGTCTGTCTGTCTGTCTGTCTGTCTAATGTCAGTATTAGCAGTTGTTAGCTGAAATAGTAGCATTGTTTACATGCATTCAGGCCATCCCCGATTCTGTCGTCAAGAGACAATGAGAGTGTGTCAATAGTTCAAGGGCTGTCAGTAGAGGTTTAACACTCTGTATATTGAGAATAAGTGCACAGAGAGGCCCGTTTTCCATTTTAATTGTAGAACAGATAAACACAAAACACTCCTCAAGAATAAATGACTTCTGAGTAATTATTGTCTAATAGCTCTTCTCTCTTGGGAGCTGTTTACGTGGCCCAGATGGCTACCAAAATGGGATTTAGGGGGAAAATTGTCAACATTTTTCACCCAGGCATTATCAATTACCTGGGTATCAATTGTACTGTAATCAAGTTGAATATGAGGAGGGATTCTAAGAGTCACCGTAATTAAACCTTTTCGAGACTGTGGACATTTAGGTGTTGTTTGTAATTGAGATTTATAAGGCTCTGTCGGACAGCCCTCCTTCTTTTGTACGTAATAGATGAATGTTAAACAGAAGACATGAACAGTCCATAAAGAACAAAGACAAAGGCTTTTATGCACCATGTACTGGCTCCATTAGCACAGGCAGCCTTGGCAGGGCAAACACAGGGACCGCTATTAAACCAAAGTACCCCAATCCCCAACGAGCATTGCCAAAAAGTTACATTAGACCCCGGTTTAGTAACCTCATTAGAGAGGTTTAATTAACCTACTCAACTCAAGTGTGACTTTCATTTTCCAGAGAGCTAGGTGCTTTATTTGTTTTTTATGTGATACTGTATCTCTATGTGATCATAATGATAATTCTAACTTGTATGGAGAAAGCTAATGGATTTAGTATGATAATGTCTTATCTTCTGCGGCATTGAGTCGAAATTCTCTCAGATTGACTTTCCAAATTAGTGTTTGTGCGTGTGTTTTCTACATAATGTTGCTCTATTTTCATTGCATGGAAGAAAAAAATCATACAAGTTCGAGCCACTTGAGGGTTATGAGTTGATTTTAAACGAATTATCTCATGATAAAAACAATTTTCATAATTTTTCAAGACAACTTCTAAAACCAAGTGTAATGTGGGTCAATGATGTGACGCTCATTCTTTATGTGGATCCTTAAACACACATCTACTATCTACTAAAGTGTTATCAAATTGTTTTTCAAAAATGTATGAACGCAACATAGACTTCACAACTTAAAATGTTCATTTCTATTTCTGGATTTTTTAAAAATGTCTTATTAATTAACTTATTAAGTGCGTACTCCGGGTGGGGAAGGAGGTATTGCCCCAAGTGAAGGAGTTCAAGTACCTCGGGGTCTTGTTCACGAGTGAGGGGACAATGGAGTGGGAGGTTGGCCGGAGAATCGGGGCAGTGGGGGTGGTATTGCACTCGCTCTATCGCACCGTTGTCACGAAAAGAGAGCTGAGCCGGAAGGCAGAGCTCTCGATCTACCGGTCAATTTTTGTTCCTACCCTCACCTATGGTCATGAAGGTTGGGTCATGAACGAAAGAACTAGGTCGCGAGTACAAGCGGTCGAAATGGGCTTCCTCAGAAGGGTGGCGGGCTTCTCCCTTAGAGATAGGGTGAGGAGCTCAGTCATCCGTGAGGAGCTCGGAGTAGAGCCGCTGCTCCTTTGCGTGGAAAGGAGTCAGTTGAGGTGGTTTGGGCATCTGGTAAGGATGCCCCCTGGGCGCCTCCCTAGGGAGGTGTTTCAGGCACGTCCAGCTGGGAGGAGGCCTCGGGGAAGACCCAGGACTAGGTGGAGAGATTACATCTCCACACTGGCCTGGGAACGCCTCGGGGTCCCCCAGTCAGAGCTGGTTAATGTGGCTCGGGATAGGGAGGTTTGAGGCCCCCTGCTGGAGCTGCTGCCCCCGCGACCCGACTTCGGATAAGCGGTTGAAGACAACCTTATTTGACGTTCGTTGCTTTTGAGAGTTTGGTGCATTTCTTCATCAAACATAAACATTTTGATGACACTGATACATGCTCATAAGTTGAAATGTTTCTCAAAACATGCACACACTTGAGAGCACAATTAGACCACTAGATCATAATTCCTGTTAACTTCCTCTTGACGTGGAGAGGTTACTTGTTAGTTAATTAAAATCATGGCAGTGTAAATGATTTGTTTAGGAGGGTTTCTGACAGTGATATATAATACACCCTTCAACCCCAGTTAGTATTACTGGCTAATTAATCAGTATTATTTATGCAAGAACATTACGTGCAATAACTTGATTTATTACATCAGTATGCCACAGGAATCATTAAAGGCATTTAAGGGGGGAATAAAATGATGATTTCAAATGCATCTGTTTCAGATATCTCCAAGCGTCTGTGTATTTCTAGACCTTTATTAAATTAGGAATATGATTTAAACAGAATCATGAAATATCAGTTCCACAAATGAGAATAAATAGTAAAATGATGTTGAACACAGTGGAAAAAGTGTTATTTTTATTTACGTGTGCACAGAAGAAGAGCCGTTTCCTTTCTTTAAATCTTTCTGCAATTGTAAAGTGAACACTACCGAGTCGCCCCCAAAATGACAAATAAAGTTATGCATTATGAGAACAAGGCAAGAGTTTTAGGTTAGTCCTAATGTCAACTGAAATCAGTTCACTTTACTGAACAGAGACATCATTAAAAGGAAGTCCAGAAATGTCTCCGGTCAAGGTCTTAAAGATCCGATTGTCTTTAAACAATGCGTCACTTCTGCTCTGATACCAGTGAACTTATCAAAAACAAGCGATAGACTGCAATCCGTCTTCATGATCTGTTTCCCTTGTTGATGTGTCATAATCAATATCAGATGTGTGTGTGTGTGTGTGTGTGTGTGTGTGTGTGTGTGTGTGTGTGTGTGGTGACCTTGTGTTTAGAACTGTACAGTTCTTTAGTGTAAGGCCTCAGGCACATGAACATGTTCTCAATCACCGTGGCAACCTTTTGTCACCTGACAACGCTGTGGCACCTTTTCTTTGGTTTCTTTTTGAGGCTCACTCAGAGAGAGAGAGAAAGAGAGAGAGAGAGAGAGGGAGAGAGAGAGACGGCTTGACAGGGAAATTGAAGAATTGATCTTTCTTTGTTAGTTTTCCTTCAGGTGTTCCAGGACTTGCAGGAAGAACTTGATAAAAGCAAACTGATTTATCCAAAGAAAGATGAATGATCAAAGTCTTCAACGCCTTTATGTTCTTCATCATGTTTAAGGAATATTATAGATGTTGTGGATGACAGATTTCGACAGATTTCAGAGTAAATAAATGGGGAATGTTTGATGCATTTTAAAAGTCTGGTTTTATTTTATAGAAGTGTACAGCTGGAATTTAATGCTGATAAAGTACGTTTTGCACTGTTAAAACGTCTCCAACCCTAGTTTAATGTGCAACTATTTGCGTGTTGATTCTTCAGCAAAGTGTTAACATTGTAGCTTTAAATAGTGGTTAAAACGACATTTCACGCATTTGACATTAATCTTGGGGCTTAAGTAAATAATGCTAGACCAAATTGTATTTGGGTCAAATATGTGACACTAATTTTCTTTCCTCGTCTGGATCTAAGAAGTTATCGAAAAATACATAACTGCTATTGTTTTTGTTTTTTTTCATTTATTTATGTATTTTTTCTGGGGCAGAGAGTAAAAAATATAAAAAAGTAAAATAATAATAATAATAATAATTACGTTAAGTTAATTTAAATGTCTCATTAAAAGCTAAAATGATTTAAAGTTTTTTTTTTATTGTTATTTCTTAAAAAATAAGCAGTGAAACAATACAAATATTTCTATTAATGTTTAAAAAAAACTACTTTAAAACATAAAACAGTGAAGACGCCTTTAGACACATGATTGTGTGTGAAATAGTTTTTCCCACATATTTCTATAAAAAGGTCAAATGTTGTAACCCTAAGAAAACTTCTTGATATTCGTGACTCATTATATATTGAATTATTGTTATATGAGGGGCTTACTCAGCAAATATTTGTATATGCGATTAAATGCGATTAATCACGATTAATCGGGACATCATGTAATTTATTTGATTAAATATTTTTATTGATTGACAGCCCTAATATATATATATATATATATATATATATATATTAAATCTAAATATAACCTTAAATTATATATATATATATATATATATATATATATATATATATATATACACAGGTGAAACTCGAAAAATTAGAATATCGTGCAAAAGTTCATTAATTTCAGTAATTCAACTTAAAAGGTGAAACTAATATATTATATAGACTCATTACAAGCAAAGTAAGATATTTCAAGCCTTTATTTGATATAATTTTTATGATTATGGCTTACAGCTTATGAAAACCCCAAATTCAGAATCTCAGAAAATTAGAATATTGTGAAAAGGTTCAGTATTGTAGGCTCAAAGTGTCACACTCTAATCAGCTAATTAATCCAAAACACCTGCAAAGGGTTCCTGAGCCTTTAAATGGTCTCTCAGTCTGGTTCAGTTGAATTCACAATCATGGGGAAGACTGCTGACCTGACAGTTGTGCAGAAAACCATCATTGACACCCTCCACAAGGAGGGAAAGCCTCAAAAGGTAATTGCAAAAGAAGTTGGATGTTCTCAAAGTGCTGTATCAAAGCACATTAATAGAAAGTTAAGTGGAAGGGAAAAGTGTGGAAGAAAAAGGTGCACAAGCAGCAGGGATGGCCGTAGCCTGGAGAGGATTGTCAGGAAAAGCCCATTCAAATGTGTGGGGGAGTTTCACAAGGAGTGGACTGAGGCTGGAGTTACTGCATCAAGAGCCACCACACACAGACGGGTCCTGGACATGGGCTTCAAATGTCGTATTCCTCTTGTCAAGCCGCTCCTGAACAACAAACAACGTCAGAAGCGTCTTACCTGGGCTAAAGAAAAAAAGAACTGGTATGTTGCTCAGTGGTCCAAAGTCCTCTTTTCTGATGAGAGCAAATTTTGCATCTCATTTGGAAACCAAGGTCCCAGAATCTGGAGGAAGAATGGAGAGGCACACAATCCAAGATGCTTGAAGTCCAGTGTGAAGTTTCCACAGTCTGTGTTGGTTTGGGGAGCCATGTCATCGGCTGGTGTTGGTCCACTGTGCTTTATTAAGTCCAGAGTCAACGCAGCCGTCTACCGGGACATTTTAGAGCACTTCATGCTTCCTTCAGCAGACAAGCTTTATGGAGATGCTGACTTCATTTTCCAGCAGGACTTGGCACCTGCCCACACACTGCCAAAAGTACCAAAACCTGGTTCAATGACCATGGTATTACTGTGCTTGATTGGCCAGCAAACTCGCCTGACCTGAACCCCATAGAGAATCTATGGGGCATTGCCAAGAGAAAGATGAGAGACATGAGACCAAACATTGCAGAAGAGCTGAAGGCCGCTATTGAGCATCTTGGTCTTCCATAACACCTCAGCAGTGCCACAGACTGATAGCATCCATGCCACGCCGCATTGAGGCAGTAATTAATGCAAAAGGGGCCCAAACCAAGTACTGAGTACATATGCATGATTATACTTTTCAGAGGGCCGACATTTCTGTATTTAAAATCCTTTTTTTTTTTTTATTGATTTCATGTAATATTCTAATTTTCTGAGATTCTGAATTTGGGGTTTTCATAAGCTGTAAGCCATAATCATAAAAATTATATCAAATAAAGGCTTGAAATATCTTACTTTGCTTGTAATGAGTCTATATAATATATTAGTTTCACCTTTTAAGTTGAATTACTGAAATGAATGAACTTTTGCACGATATTCTAATTTTTTGAGTTTCACCTGTATATATATATATATATATATATATATATATTATATTATTAAGATTCAGTTCTAGGTAGCACGATGGCACTTCAGATCATATAGATTTAATGAATGCTCCTTCCTGGCATCTGTGGGCTTCATATGGGGACTGAAGGGAAAGCTACAGCCAATCAGAGGCCTCTAAATCATGTTGTAATCATCCTCTCTGTCCTGGATCACCCATGCATGCCCAACACCCCATTCCAGACAGGCCTGTAGGTGACCCCACCCTCCGGATGACCCCATCTGCACTACTCCTCTCCCCATCCCTGTTATTCCACCTCTACTGGCCAAATACTTAATGATTGTCTTTATATTTATAGCAAAGCAGATGTAAACAATTGATCCTTCAATATGTTTAATTTTCAGGCGTTAGATGCTTTAACACAAACTTTTAAAGACTAAAAATTGTACAGGGACAGTTCTAGAGTCAGGGGATATTCAGGGCTTTGCCCAGACCTCTGTGAATATGTAGTATACAAGTTTAAATAATACATCTGTATGCTTCTCACCGGAGCTTACGCTACGCCTACGTCATAAGTCGTATGGATTACTTCTATGATGGATGGATGTGCTTTTTTGGGCTTCAAAATCTAAGGTACCATTCACTCCCATTATAAAGCTTGGAAGAGCAGGATATATATAATATAACTCCGATTGTGTTTGGCTGAAAGATGCAAGTCATATGCACCCAGGATGGCTTGAGAGTGAGTAAATAATGGGATAATTTTAATTTTGGGGTGAACTAACCCTTTAATTAATTGCGAGGGAACACAAAACTGTTTCACATAATAAATTCCCTCCCTGTCATCTAATAGGCTCTGTAAAATTTGCTAAAATAGGTGCTTATGTTTGATATATATATATATATATTTTTGCTGGCTTTGTCAAAGTTTGCGAGGTTCATTGCAATGAGGTTGCATGCTTTTAACACTATATGTTAAAATGTGATTAAATATAAATTAATTGCCCCTTTTGGCTTAACATTGCTAATAACATTGATTTGTTGGGTATGTAAAGTTGACATTGTGTCTTTTGTGCAAAAAATCGTAAATGTCCTAAACTTTGTTTTCAGTTTTATTATGCATCTAAATATTTGGTACTCATCTGGATGGACTACAGTATGTCAACACAGTTTTCAATATCTCAAAAAGACATATACTGTTAGTGATGGAAAGTGATTGAGTCTGTATCACAAACATTCTGAAATTTGGACTGTAATCAGGCTAATTAGTCCTCGAGAGGGATAATGGCCGACTGAAGATGGCAGTGCGACAGAGGGAGAGATTTACGGGCAGCTGTCTGACACTGGTGTGTTTTTGTGTGTTTGTCTTTTTGGTTCAGTTTATAATTAAACTATTATTTATATCATCAAGCCGGTTCTCGCCGCCTCCTTTCCATTAATGTCTTTACACTGGTGCTGAAACCCGGGAAGGAGGAGGGATGCGCCATAATGGAGTTCTCGCCACTATCGTCCACCCCAAAGGAGCAGCCGTGGCCATCTGCCGGGGGACGGAAGAACCCGGCCGCCTGGAAGCGGAGGAACGGCCGCCGACCGCGAGGGGTTCCCAAGCAACCACCTGGAGCGGTTACCGCTGCCACGGGCGGGGAAGACTCC
>JAVLUX010000173.1:1105000-1140000 GCA_032164185.1 Moxostoma hubbsi | reverse complement strand
TTAAACATTTTTGCATCGGCTACAGCATGTTTACCCGGGAGACCCATGTTCAGATTCAGCATTGAAACCAGGAAGCCCAATTCTGAGGTTACATTTTTCCCTCTAATATTATAGTTTTACTCCATTGATAGTCTGCATTCCTCTTCACTGCTGAAAATAACTCGCTTCACATCTCGCTTTTGGAGCCCCCCTGTGGACATTTCACCTGGAAACACTTACCGCTTTGGCCACTGGGGGCATCTTTACCACATTGAACTCTTAAGTATAGTGTCTTGGAAAATGGATGCTGGGTGTTGGTATGGCTTTTGTTTTATTTTTATGCCCTTTTCTCAAAATTTGGAATGCCCAATTCCCATTACTTAGTGGGTCCTCGTGGTGGCACGGTTACTCACCTCAATCCGGTTGGCGGAGGACAAGTCTGTTACCTCCACTTCTTATCATGTGACTCGTTGTGCATGACACCACGGAGACTCCGCATGTGGAGGCTCATGCTACTCTCCACGATCCACGCACAAGCCCCATTGAGAGCTTGAACCACTAATCACGACCACAAGGAGGTTACCCCATGTGACTCTACCCTCCCTAGCAACCAGGCCAATTTGGTTGCTAAGGAGACCTGGCTGGAGTCACTCACCACATGCCCCATTGAGGGCGAGAACCACTAATCACCACCACAAGGCGGTTACCCCATGTGACTCTACCCTCCCTAGCAACCGGGCCAATTTGGTTGCTAAGGAGACCTGGCTGGAGTCACTCACCACACGCCCCATTCAGAGCAAGAACCACTAATCACCACCATGAGGCGGTTACCCCATGTGACTCTACCCTCCGTAGTAACCGGGCCAGTTTGGCTGCTTGAGTCACTCAGCATACTCTGGATTCGAACTTGCGTCTCCAGGGTTGTTAGTCAGCGTCAATACTCACTGAGCTACCCAGGCCCCCAGGAGTTGGTGTGTTAAATGTCATAGTTGGTTGGTCTTTGGCAGGCGAAGTCATCTTCATTGTCTTTGTCCTTGCTGTGAAGCGCAGAGGCATATATTCATCTCAAATTCTTTTCCTGCTTGACCAGCTAACTCTGTCTCTTTTGGCCTGTTTGACTGATCATTGCTGTCTGCGAATGTCAAGCTTGACAAGCTTTACATTTATGAAGATTCTTTAATATGTTTCGTGAAAATCACAATCCCAAGGACTCAAGCGACCATCACCAGGAAGGATGTGACTAAGAATCTATTTCTTACCAGGTATCTTTATAGTGATTTACAACAGAGCTGCATAATTAATAAAAAAAGGGTTGCTAATGGTTACATCATCCCAGCATTCTACTATAAAGTTGATAACCTAGTCAGATATCGAACATTATATAACTACATTTTTGTGTTTTTGCATGCCACCTTCAACATTTCACTGCAAGGATGTTTATTGTCATCAGTATTTCATTCTGTGATCCTGCATGTCGAATGACCTACGACTGACATATATTGATTACATCTTAGATAAGTTTCCAACATTAACATTTTGCACCTAAAGCACCCAATAAAGACACTGATGCACAAACGCGGATATGTTCTAAATTGTCTTTATCAACTCCATGATTCAGCTTATAGCAACTTAAAATATAATCTGCATGCACAATAAACAAAAGTAAAATTCATTTAAATCTCTCGACTGAAAATTCACAAGCGTGTTTCCAGTTCGTTTTAATTGTTGTCAAATAAATGTACATTTTGTACATTTGTGCTCATAGTATCAGCAGCTCACTCGTCAGACGACTAGGTTATCCTAGGCAAACTTCGAGAGTTATTTGGACCGGCTCGTTCTGTTCTTTTTGAGTCAGGCACGAGTCACAACTGAAAAGCTGACTTTTGATTCTGTCTGTAGGTTTGATTTGTTCATTTCGAACAGGTTGTTTGGTTCAATAACCGGTCTAGTAACTCGTAAGAACCGCTTAGCCTGTGTGAGTTATTCATTCCTGACTAGGTCTCAGGCTACTAGTCCTTTTAGTATGTTGTTGCTGATGCATAGGTCAATGAAATTCAGATTGCTTTGGAAATTAGTCTGCACACCCGGCCCCTAATCAGGCTAATTAGCCCTCAAGAGGGATAAGGGCCGACTGGAGACGGCAGTGCAACAGAGAGAGAGATTTATGGACAGCTGTCCGACACCTGTGTGTGTGTGTTTGTGTCTTTTTGGTTCAGTTTTATATTAAACTAGTATTTATATTGTCAAGCCGGTTCTCACCTCCTCCTTTACATTAACCACTTTACACTGGTGCCAAAACCCGGGAAGGAGGAGGGATGCGCTGTAGTGGAGTCCTCGCTGCTACCATTCACCTCAAAGGAGCAGCCGTGACCATCCGCCCGAGGACCGAGGAGTCTGGCCGGCTGAAAGCGGAGGAACGTCCGCCGACCTTGAGGGGAGGCAACCAACCAACTGGAGTGGTTACCGCTGCCAGTGGCAGTGGAGAACCCAACCGTCCACCGAAAACGCAGCAGGGCGTTCCGTCCACCAGGAGGACCGCCTCCGTTCCGTCCGGGGAGGCATGTCTGTCGTCCATTAGTGGTTGGAGGAGCGGCTGAGGACCAAGCTACGGCGTATCGGAGAACCGGCAAGTAAGTGTTTTTTTGTTGTCTCTCTCCTCTCTCCCACTGCCGCTCCGTGTTGGCCTTTCCCTCTCTCTTTTTTTTTTAAAGTTTTGTTAATTTGGCACGATCGCCGTTATGGCATTTAGGTGCCACATTTTGTTTTGTTTCCCTCCCCTTGTTCCCTCCCTCATCCAGATAGACAGGGATGACCTGCCTGCAGACGTGGCGGAAGGCACGCCCCACCCCAGGGAAAGCGAGGGGGGGGGGTGTGCATGTGAGAACGATGGGTTAATATGGCAGGGCGGAGGTTGGGGCCGGGTCATGATTCCGCAGAGGGGGATAAAGGCCGACCGAAAATGGCAGTGCAACAGAGAGAGAGCTTTACGGACAGCTGTCCGAAACCTGTGGCTACTGTGGCTACTGCTATTAGCATCTTAACACATACCAAGTCCTCTGTAATCCTTGGCAAACTTCAAACTTTGAGTCTGAGTGTTCGACCTGTCACCCCCTTGTTTCTACGACTGGCTCATGCTGTTATACGGTTACAAGGGTGATAATAGATGGTTGCTTGGGCATGACTAGTAATTTGAGATGATGCTGCTTACTAGCCCGAGTCAATCGAGCCCACCCCCATGTTGCTGACGTATAGATCCCGAGCACTGATCACTTTGCCATGTTACATCTAAGGACATTGTACACCCGATCACAGTTAATAGTCATAACACACTTCTCGTTTTGAAGTGTCAGTTTGACCCCTCATTCATGGATGTACGACAAAAGGTGCAGGATATTTAACCTAAGAATGTGGTCAATGAAATGTATGTTAGAAGGAAGCACAATTTTGGGACAGCCTTTGTGGAGCATGTCTATGATGCCTTAAAAGTCTTCCTACGTAGAAAGCTCACTGGGTTTTGGAACAGAGCTTTGTATCATGACTCCAAACACCAGTGCATCCACTAATGTGGTTTGTGAGCTTACATTTTTCTTATCATTATCTCTTCCGCATTCAGCGGTGCCATGCAGGGCATGCTCAGTTAATATAAACATTTCCACTTCTGTGGTCCACTGCAGGAGTTCCAGCGGAGCGTCTGAATGATTGAACGATGCTGTTATATACCTCCCATGTGCTGCATATCAGAAAAAACAGCTATACACTGATATACGCTGCCTCTACCACCTGTTTATGATAGGACCTCTCTCAGCCGCAGATACAAACAGAATGGCATCTTTGGCACGTTGTAGGAATAACATTTGAGAAGCATCTCAAAACATGTTTCATCACCTGAAAACTTAATGAGGGAGCGTTTGGAAACAAGTGTTGTAGTTTGCCATCACTGTCGCCTACCTCCACGGAGCGTATCAGATCTGCCACACGCTATGCTGCCCAAGAGTGTGCATTTCTGGAGATGATTGAATCAATACCATTTTGACACAACTTGTTGGAACATGCCTCTTTATTTCACGCAATTCCTTCCGTTTGGTCAGGGACCATTTATCAAGCGGCCGCCTGCTGTCAGCTAATAGAGATTGTTCTTCAGCCTGTGCGTGATAGAAGGCCGTGGTTATGATACATGTTGTTCATTTGTGGAGATACTGACATGGGGACAAAGAGCTGGACAACACAGACAGCCACACACACGTTAACTTAGCTATCTAAAAGGGGACATATAAAAGACCTCTTTGTTTTTATACATAGCTAATTATAAATACAAAAGAATAATCCTAACCCTGTCCATAAAGGCTGGATTACATTACCGCAGTTTAACACCAATTTTGGCGGCAATTTGCAATCAGGCAGGGTTGTCCAAACAGATCACACTGTAAATTTGGCAACAGTAGGTCGAAAGTTATTCAGCTGAAATCGGTCTGTGCTTGTCGAAATTGGAGTTTCTACTATATTGCTATTTTAAAACCATTCATTCATTTAATTTTTCCATTGGGGAATTGGTTTTTAATGATAACTTTTATTATTAACTGTTTATTTGTCAGCGGAATTTCTGGCGAAGAACTACACTGCATATCCAACAAAGAAAGAGAAATGTGGCCAATAAAGCATGCCAAAAGAGCTCTGCAGTGACATGCATGTGTAACGGTGGCCAGCTGATATACATAGCTGTGCAATGTGTATAAACCTCACTCTCCTGACCTCAAGAGGTGCACTAGCAACTGATGCTAGGGGCTGTAGCCATCTGTCAGCTGGCCACCGTTACACTCACCCCCCTAAACCTCACTCCCATCCGGGTCACGGCACCATTGTAACGCTCCTGGGCTACCCGCTCCGAACGGGACTCGAACCGCCATGGGAAGCAGGTACACTAACAAGGAGGCTAAAGGCTACAGCCCTTAGCGTCAGTTGCTAGAGCACCTCTTGAGGTCAGGAGAGTGAGGTTTATACACATTGCACAGTTATCTATCAGCTGGCTCCTGTTACACTCACCCCCTTAAACCTCACTCTGATCCGGGTCACGGCACCACTGTGACGCTCCTGTTCTACCCGCTCCATATGGGACTCCAACCGGCATCTCCAGCATGGGAGGCAGGTGCGCTAGCAAGGAGGCTAAAGGCTACAGCCCTTAGCGTCAGTTGCTAGTGCACCTCTTGAGGTCAGGAGAGTGAGGTTTATACACATTGCACAGCTATCTATCAGCTGGCTCCTGTTACACTCACCCCCCTAAACCTCACTCTCATCCGGGTCACGGCACCACCGTGAAGCTCCTGTTCTACCCGCTCCATACGGGACTCGAACCGGCATCTTCAGCATGTGAGGCGGGTACGCTAACAAGGAGGCTAAAGGCTACAGCACCTAGCATCAGTCGCTAGTGCACCTCTTGAGGTCAGGAGAGTGATGTTTATACACATTGCACAGCTATCTATCAGCTGGCTCCTGTTACACTCACCCCCCTAAACCTCACTCCCATCCGGGTCACGGCACCACTGTGACGCTCCTGTTCTACCCGCTCCATACGGGACTCCAACCGGCATCTCCAGCATGGAAGGTGGGTACGCTAACAAGAAGGCTAAAGGCTACAGCACCTAGCATCAGTCGCTAATGCACCTCTTGAGGTCAGGAGAGTGAGGTTTTTACACATCGCACAGCTATCTATCAGCTGGCCAATGTTGTGTGAGAATTTAAAAGCTATTACAGTCACTATTTAATTTACATTTAATAAAATGTCTGCATCGTATCATAGATGTTAAGAACAAAAGCAGCCAGAGAAGATGCTAATAAAACATGGAGAGATGGAGCAAAAGAGGACAAAAACTAATGACAGATTCCTCTTATAAATTCCTCATCCTGCATAGGTCCGCTCGGAGCAGCTCTCCTGGCTCTCCTGCCCATGACTTAACAACTAATCCTATGTGTAAGTTATTATTTATCTTCCACAAAAGTTTTTCAAAGCTGTGCTTTTTTTTCCCCCCGGCCTGATTTTCCCCTGGTGGCCGACTCTGCTCCCGTGCAGACACATAATTTACGAGCTACCCCATTCCTTCTGACACATTATTAAAAGCAGAATTAGTTTCTTGCCTGGGATCTGTCTGCTGGGAATATATGGAGGGCTGTGCTGAGAGCCGAGGAGTCCAGCGTGGGGGTACGGCTGTGAGCAAAGGGGCTGTGATGGCCGTCAAGCCACTAATGAACTGAATGTGCGGTGAAACCCATCATGCAGTCGGATAAGGAAGCATCCTGTGCTCTGGGAAGAGGTTAACCTCCTGCCTCTTAAGACCTTTATGAGATTGTTAAGAAGCATAATGTTGTTGTCATGGACTTGTGCAGCGTCTTGGGGAACGTGCGTGTGTGTGTGTGTGTGTGTGACATCAGAGAACAGCAACACAGCTGAGCGCTTCAGTTTAATCTTATGCATCATTAAGCTCACAGAAGCGCTCAGGCTCCACCCACAAATTTTTATCCAATAAAAATAATGGTGACATAACTTCTGAAATGAAAAGATTTTCCATTTTGTATGTCAAGGAATATATATTATATTATATTTATAGTACTTGCAAGGCATTACTCTATTGATATAAAACCCCTTAATGGTATAGGGTCTCCACTTACAGTATAGAGCATCTTTTTAACCTTAGCGGTATTCAAAGTGCTTTACCACACACACACACACACACACACACACACACACACACACACACAATATGGCAGAGCTGCCATGCAAGGTGCTAGCCTGCCATTGGGAGCAACTTGGGGTTCAGTGTCTTGCACAAGGACACTTCGGCATGTGGAGTCGTGTATCGAACCACCAACCCTGTGATTAGTGGCCGACCTGCTCTACCACCTGAGCAACAGCCGCCCCTTAAGCTAAGGGGCATATTTAAAAATGCCTTGATTTTGCTACAATTACATCTCTGATGTATCTCGAAAATGGAAACTTTCAAAAACACTCTCCATTGCGTATACTTTGGAAAACAAGGACATTAGGAAACTGAAAACCGGGTTTTAAAACAAAAGCTAATTAGTGTGGACGTGGCCTAAGCATTAAACTTCTATACTTAAGGTAAAATGCTAAAATTTGGAAATGATGATGTTAGGAAACTGAAAAAGGAGTTTTAAAACGAAAACGGATTTGTGTGGACATGGCCTAAGTATTAAACTTCTGTAATTTAAGCCACGCCCCCACTTGAAAATGCAATGATTTTGCTACGTGTACACCTCTCATCCATTCTGGAATGGAACTGAAGTGTAACGAAAACGTCCTCTGTTGACGCATACTTTAGAAAAAACGACGCTAGGAAATGGAAAATTACGTTTTCGATTTTGAGTTGTAACTTGAGTCTTAGGCTTCGTCTACATCAATCCGGATACATTTGAAAACTGCATTTTCGTTTTCTAAACACCCTCTGTCCACACTGCCATTTTCAATCGTTTTCCAAAAGTTGCTCGTATACACTGAAACGCATAAAAAACGCTTAAGTCACCTTAATGCGCAAGCGAAAAATCGTTGTTGCGTGCACGGTCTGAAAAGAAACTGTCCTCCTGTTCTGTCGCCGGACACCAATTCCAAGTAATATTCCCATCGCCTTTGAAAGAATGTAATGTGAATGTTTTAGAAAGTAACATTTATCTTTAACAATGCTATCAAAGTGGATATCGGGCACAACAGCGCCATATTGATTTTTATGGTTGTATGGATCACATGACAGTGTCACATGACAACATGAAGACGACATTTTCAAATGTATCCACTTGGAAGAGCGCTTGTGTTCACTGACCAAAATACCGCAAAAATATGCATTTCAAATGATAAAGTATTGGTGTGGACGTGGCCTCAGGTGTGCTATCTATTCTTTGTATTTTTAAGGGGGGGATGGGGGTTGTAAACATTATACTTACTGTATATGCTTAATACTATGGAAATTTAATATTAAAGTTTGAAAATCTCCCATTGACTTACAGTACATTGATAGAATATTCAGCATTCAAATGTAACCTACGGCAACAGCATCATATTAGCATAACGAATTCTGATTGGTTTTTTTCTTTGCATAATTAATTCGTTTTTTAACCATCAGTAGTGCGTAACAGCGCTTGTGAAACATTACGAATTACAAAATCTACTTAAAAATTTGGAAAAATATAAAAGTATTGAATTTAAGTTGGTGAATATATATATATATATAGTCAGTATCTTAATTTTACTGCAAAATATTCAGAAATAGAGAGACCAACATGGAAGTGGGCAGTCGCCGCAGAGCTCTTTTGCTGTGGTTTGTTGGTGCGATTCTCTGATTGGTGGATTTCCACCTTAGGATCATGGGTAGTTCTTTACCGGTTGAAACAACATGGACTAAAGGCTTCAACAGAAGCATATACCATCGATTAACAACTTCTGAGCAAACGTTAGGTCTGTTTTTTGTCATGACTGGCTTGCCTATATTCATGTACTGTAGATCTGAAGAGAGATGTAGTAGGTGTCTGTGTGTGTGTGTGTGTGTGTATGTGTGTGTTAATGCAAGTTCATGGCTCAGCGAGATTGAACACAGTGTTGCATGTGAGCCAATGACATCCAACAAGCATAGCACAGCATGCAGGGGTTCTCTGTCTCTATATCTTTATCTTAATACTCGCTAAGATTGTCTGTTTATCCAATTGTTGTATCTCACTGTAGCTTTAGTAGGATATGATGACTGCAGTATAAACCACAAACCTGTTGTAACGTAATTATGAATGTTTTATTCCATGCTAATTGTCCACACACACACACACACACACACACATACATAGATTGATTAATTAATAAGTCAGTGCGAGCTCTAATGAACCTGTAGCGTTAATTGCCTCCAGCAGCAACTAGCTTAAATGTAAATGAACTGATCAGAGTCGCAGAAAAGAGCGAGTGAGTGGGAGAATGAATGGATACTCAAGAAAGAGAAAATCAATAGCTGTCAAAGCTCCAGTTCCCATGAGACCATCCATTACTGCCGCCATGCATCTACAGTGAACATGTCTGAATGTTCTGACCGTGTGCACTGCAAACAGTGAATCGACATTTTCACGAGTCATTTTAGAGGTGCACGGAGTAATTTTTAGCTGGCTTTTAATCGTCCCATTGGTTTTGGACTCTATACTGGCACCATCGGCCCTATCCGGTTGACTTGGGGCCCATTGAATGGATGGATGGATGGATAGATAGTCTTGTTTACATGTACTTGTATTGGCTGAAAGTGCTATATACTGTGAAGTACGTTATAATTATTGTCATTATTAGTGGTCATAACTCAACCATAAAGTCTGACCTCTTACCCAAACTCTAAACCTAAACCATGATTTCAATGTAAAATAACGTTTGTGAGACTATGTTGGACTGTCCTGTATAGAAATCTTACATTTGAAGTGTTCTGTATCTATTTTGAGAGCACTTATTGTTCTATGTACACGTGTTTATTGGTTTATATTTCAGTCCAGTCGAAGCCTATATTCCTAAATCTGAGTTTTTAGACTCCAAGCTAAACTAAACCAATGGCAGCGCACATTTGTCTACAAATCGCCTTTCAGTTCTGTCTGGTTGAAGCCTTGTGGCCCACCAACACCAAAAACATTTTTCTTTCTCCAGCAGGAAAAATGAACTGTCAGTGTTTAATGACAGATATTTGCATTGTGATACAAATTGTGTCCTTGGCCATGAGAATACAATACAGAGCCATTAATAACGAAAGCAGATGATGGCTTCGTTTTTTTCCCAGCTCCGTTGTCGAAACATCTTCATGGATATATGCACCTATCAGCAGTGAGCGCAGAGCATTAGCACAGAAACTCAGGACAGGATCAGGCCAGCCATCAATCATGTTTTGCTTCCTTAATCGTAGATTGTTTGCATCTGATATCATTGAACAGTTTTTCATTTGTTTGTCACTTGTAACGTTGAGCTCTTGTGGTTTAGAAATGGTTTTGCAATAGGGGTGTGTGATATGACCAAATGTCATTTTGTATAACAGTACAGGTACTGTATATATCACAGTATAGGCCTAGTTATTTTTGCTTGGATTATAAACCACATCGCCATGTTGTAATGCCTATATTGGACAACATGATCACACAGGAAGTCAACATGTTGCTACCGAATGTTCCGGTACCCTGACATCGACCCCATTCTGCCGAGTTACTGAAAAGCGCCACCCTCCATCAGGCATTTTTCCTTCAATTGAAATGTCTTTACCTTTTCCTGTGGCACTACTGATAGCGGGTTGCGTCAGCAGCCTCAGAAACTTGGGTTCTGTTCCCATGGCAACCATGAAGTAATCACATTTACATAAACATTAGTAATTTCGAAGGTTGCATCATTACTCTAAAATTACATTTTTACTCTACTGACAGTTTCGGTTAGTGTATGGTTAATAAAATTACATAATTTACAGCTAAAAATACGACCCACATTTGGTGCCACATGGAAACTGGACCTCCCACGTGCCCATACATTCAACAGCACTTCCAGCTTCAGCCACTTGGGGCAGTGATTCAAATTTCAGAAAGCACAGACCGATTTCAGCTGAAGAACTTTTGACCTACTGTTGCTGAATTCGCAGAAGAGAGTGAGCAGTCTGTTTTGGATAATCCAGGGAGTTAAATGCTTTACGTTACATTAAGACAACTTCCCAGAGCGCTAAAATGATGGTTATGGAGGTGAGTTTTAACCATGAAAAACTTTAACTTTATGGCCTCTCTGAGTGGTAGGATCTCTAAAAAATTTTTACATTTTACATCGACAACCAATGCTTTTACTCAGAGTAAACATGTTGGAAATTTGATTTGATTTTGATGATTTGATGATCAATTTCAATATTGATTGGTTTTGATGTGGTGTGGCGATGATGACCATTAAAGGAAAAATTAAGCAAACTTTTGGCTTTAAAAACACATGATTTAGAGCAGTAAAACTATTATTAAAAGGATAGTTCCGACTCTGAATTGTGCTTGCATGTGTAGCCGGTCCTACTCGCCCCGCTCCGAACGGAACTCGAACCGACGTCTCCGACGTGGGAGGCGGGTGCGCTAACAAGGAGGCTAAAGGCTACAGCCCCTAGCATCAGTCGCTAGTGCATCTCTTGAGGTCAGGAGAGTGAGGTTTATACACTGCACAGCTATTTACCAGCTGGCCACCGTTACACTCACCCCCCTAAACCTCACTCCCATCCGGGTCACGGCACCACGGTTGCCGGTCCTACTCGCCCGCTCCGAACGGGACTTGAACCGACGTCTCAGGCGTGGGAGGCGAGTGCGCTAATAAGGAGGCTAAAAGCTACAGCCTCTAGCGTCAGTCGCTAGTGCACCTCCCGTTACACATGCGTCACATTCAAATGTATTGTCAGATAGGCAGTAGTTGTGCAAAGATGACGTCATCAATTTAATTCTATAGTGATGCGTTTAGTTGTGACATTGCTCAGCAACCATAAGCATCTAAACAAGTTCTTCCCCACAAATAGTCACGCAAATATATTTACCACGGTATAAACGTTGTAGCAAAATTTCTACTTGTTGACACATTTTGAATGTGACACGTAGGCCACAATTAAAAATGATGTGACTGTGGCAAATGTTTTGGTATAAAGTGGTTCATTACACGTATTGTGGAAGTTCAGAGGTAAAATGTCCACTGGGTGGCGCTAACAGCGAGTAAAACGTTCTCAGAAACAGATTTTTGAGATCTATCTAGTTTAAATCAACTAAAACTACCATCCTACCCTAAACCTTTAACCTAAACCTAACCAATAGTGTTCGAAAAAGCAACCTCGAGATGAACAGCATGACTGCCGAATCAGCCACGTAATTTTGTGCTGCTTCTATGACACATTCGGCTCACATGCTCTTTATAACTCATACCCAGGACTCACACTGAACTGCCACGATACGTACAATGAAGCAAGTAAAAATAACTTTGCAAAAATGTAGGTATAATATTGTGATTCTATGAGGCGATGAGTTTTTTGGTATTGTCATACTGCCCAACGTTGTGTCCAAACATATTTACATGAACCATGTGTCTCTTCATTTTGTTTCCACTTTTAAGAGTCGTGAGGAGAAACCGGGAGGAGGTGAGAGACATTAACTTTGACTCCATCATTAAACTGTGTGTGTGCGCGCAGGATAGTATTTATATCTTTGTTGGAGTCTAGCTGGGCTGTTCTGATAGCCTTGATAATGACTGCCAATGGGACACTTGCATTGACTCTAATAGCGTTGACTGGAGAAGAGAACAGCGAGGATAAATAAATGTTTGCCATTTTCTCCTTCCCTCCCTCTTCACTTCTCAAATATCTTTTCAGATATCCAAGATTATATTTCCTTTCATTTTTAAATCCTTATCGGTGCTGTTAAAGATGACTGAATAGGACAGAAGGGTCAATTGTCTAATCTTCATTACAACATGATTTACTTCATGAGTCGTAATGCTTGGGTGGCAAAGAGGATGTGTGCCCAAACCCGCAGTTCATTAGCCAATCTTACAGAGCACTAAAATGATTTCTGCTTATGGAGATGAGTTTTAACCATGCAAAACATTATGGTCTCTCTGAGTGGTAGGAGGTCTAACAATGTCAACGTTTTACACAGACAACTAATGCTTTGACTTAGAGTAAAGCTATTGGAAATTCAAAATTGCTTGGTTTTGATTGGTGTGGCAGTGATGGCCATTAAAGGAATATTCTGGGTTTTTGGAGGGTTTAAATGCAGAAATGTGAAGCTTATAATTTTATTACATTTTTGTTAAAACTCATGTATTATTTGAGCTGTATAGGAGACTGTGTGATTTAGTGAGAACTTTGACCACATTAAAATCCATCTGTGTGTTTAATCGTCCTTATGTCCCTCTTCGGCTCAAACACTTTCTCTAAGATTCAGCTGTTTCGTGTGTTGCAGGTTTTATGTGGGGTTTATGATCGTCATAATTATAAAGATGAATCTGTTAAATCCAGAGCACACTCATGGGATTCCCGCATGTTGTATGTCTCATATTTCCACATTTACTAAAACTGTGAGTGTAATATTATAGAATATTCAACGTTTTTGTACTATGGCCCCAAAAGTATTTGGAGGCTGAAGTCACACTTAAAAAGTCTGAATGTCGTTACAAAGCCTGTTTGGCCTTTTTCATGTAACACAAACAAAACAAATATCTAAATAGATCATTTGTGGCAGGGCAGGTTAAACTCTACCTGTATCAGTGACGTTATGACATTGCTGACAGCATATCAGCCATCATCGCTCGCATATTTAAGGCCGGTACGTCACCTGGGAATGCGTCACAGTCTGGGACCCAACATTTCTGGTTCCCGGCAAGTCTGGCTATGTTGATCTCATCTTCTGAGAGTGGGATTTGGAGACGTCCCTGTGCTTCATACTGCCTGCTTACTCCCAGCTAGCCGCTATCCGTGGGTTCCCGTTAATTAGCATTTTTCACGCTTGCTGTTGATCCTAACCGTGGTAAAAAGAGCAACCAGTGTCGCGATCTCTGTGAATCCGCCTGTTTGTTCTGTTGTGTTTACATTCTCTCCATTTTTTCGAATGCTAATCACGCCAACTTTCAGCTAGCTGTTGGAAGGTTTGGGGAGTAATGGAATACATGTAACGGATTACGTATTTAAAATACAACTTATAAGTAACTGTATTCCACTACAGTTACAATTTGACAATGGCCATTCCTGCTGCTCATCATTCCAAGAATTCTCAGCAGAGCTCCGCCGAGTTTTCGGCTTTTCAGTCCAGGGACGTGAGGCGGCGAGGGTTCTGGCTGGTTAGTTCCAGGGTAACCGGTCAGTTGTGGACTATGCCATCGAGTTCCACACCCTCGCTGTATAGGTCAGACAGATTCGTTCTACACACCGGGCAGGAGACATGGGTCCAATTATAAAAATAGATCTTTATTTAGTACGAAAAAAAAATGGATAAAATCAGTGTTTAAGCCAATACAGTAAAAACACCTAAATGGCACATGCAGTATTGGAAGCCAAACATTGTGTGAGTGTTTATGAAACGATAATCTGCCATATTACTCGTGATTTGTGTTAAAGTGAATAAAAGTCACTGTTATAGCGCCTCTAGTGTTCATTTCACCAATGGGCAGTGTTAAAATCATTTAGCAAAAATGTGTTTCTTTTAAACCACTCTGGATGAGGTTTATATGAAGTCACAAGTCGCCATAGTAATTCGAAGAAAACTGAAAATACTGTAAATCTGTATAAGATCAGGCATCAAGGTCCCCAAAAAAATGTCTTTCTTATACAGTCAGAACGTTTTTAGAATCAACAGACACAGATTCTCGCCAATCACATCTGACATCTCACACCTGTGTCAGCATCACCTGCACTAGTTCGTAACTCGTCTCGTTTTGTCTGACTGA
The DNA here is from genome assembly GCA_032164185.1 of Moxostoma hubbsi. Lineage (NCBI taxonomy): Eukaryota > Metazoa > Chordata > Actinopteri > Cypriniformes > Catostomidae > Moxostoma > Moxostoma hubbsi. The sequence goes on along the minus strand of JAVLUX010000173.1, from coordinate 1,125,575 downwards.
TTCCATTCTGTGAGAAAACTCAGACGTGTCCCTCTGTTTGTCTGGCTGCGAGAGAAAAATCCATCTGTGCCATTCCTGCTGCGGCTGTATTGGCATATCAGACAGAGCAGCGGTGCAGAAATGGCCCTCATTTGTTTCTCAGGCTGATGTAATGGCAGATCATTTTCAGTGGGCAAAACATTGACAGACACTGATAATTGGTGAGCGAACGCCTTGGAACCTTGTCCACTCATGAACCACTGTGTTATCTACTTGGACGTTTCTGGCGGCATCTAGCTCTGAAGTTTCTTTTTGTTTGACACTATGAGAAAAAAACTGGATATTTGAAACTAGTGATGACAAAAGTACCGGTACTACCGAGCACCAGCAATTCGGTCCAAGCACGTTGTCTGACTGACACGACACGAGGTAGTTTGACATATTTTGGGGGGAAAAATAAATGCACGATTAATTAAATTGAAAGCGTGACATGTCCTAGTGTGATTATTAAACTGCATATGACTGCAACCTTTGTCTACATGAGCTACTGGTTAGTTATTTTCACGTCAAAATAAAAGCTCACGTTAAAATAAAAGCTCACGTCAAAATAAAAGCTCACGTTAAAATAAAAGCTCACGTCAAAATAAAAGCTCACGTTAAAATAAAAGCTCAAGTTAAAATAAAAGCTCACATCAAAATAAAAGCTCACATCAAAATAAAAGCTCACGTTAAAATAAAAGCTCACGTCAAAATAAAAGCTCACGTTAAAATAAAAGCTCACGTCAAAATAAAAGCTCACGTTAAAATAAAAGCTCACGTCAAAATAAAAGCTCACGTTAAAATAAAAGCTCAAGTTAAAATAAAAGCTCACGTCAAAATAAAAGCTCACATCAAAATAAAAGCTCACGTTAAAATAAAAGCTCACGTCAAAATAAAAGCTCACGTTAAAATAAAAGCTCACGTTAAAATAAAAGCTCACGTCAAAATAAAAGCTCACGTTAAAATAAAAGCTCACGTCAAAATAAAAGCTCACGTTAAAATAAAAGCTCACGTTAAAATAAAAGCTCACGTTAAAATAAAAGCTCAAGTTAAAATAAAAGCTCACATCAAAATAAAAGCTCACGTTAAAATAAAAGCTCACGTCAAAATAAAAGCTCAAGTTAAAATAAAAGCTCACGTTAAAATAAAAGCTCACGTCAAAATAAAAGCTCACGTTAAAATAAAAGCTCACGTTAAAATAAAAGCTCACGTCAAAATAAAAGCTCACGTTAAAATAAAAGCTCAAGTTAAAATAAAAGCTCACGTTAAAATAAAAGCTCACGTCAAAATAAAAGCTCACGTCAAAATAAAAGCTCACGTTAAAATAAAAGCTCTATAAGCTCTTATTTTAATAATAAGCTCTTTGATCAATTCAATTCTGGAAAAATAAATAAATAAATAAAAATGTTAAACCATCTTAAACTGGTTTGCTGGTCTTGGCTGGTATAAACTAGCCTAATTGGTCTGCTAGCCTGACCTGCTAACAAGTGGCCAAAACTCCTCAAAACCCAGCAAACAATCCAGCCTCTCCAATCTGGTAGACCAGCAAAGACCAGCAAATAATCTTAGGCTGGTTTAAGCAGTTTTCACATATAGAGTTGCTGCCTATGTAGAACATTCAAATTAGTCACTTCTGTTCCAAAACGGTGAGCATGCTGCCTTAGAGGGCCAAAAGCACTGTTTTACCACAAGAACTGAACTATGCTCACTAGGGGTTGGTACGGAGATATAAAATGTTGTCTAAATATCCGAATCATGAACGTAATCCACGCAAGCAACAAAACCATTAGCTAATGCTATCAAAAACACGTATATTACCCTCCTGTCATTAAAGAACCGAGACTAAGATATATCTGACTGAATACGTCACGACTCACAAGTGAACAGGTGTGACTCAGGACGCGGTACCTTACAGATGGCAGTGTAATTAGCATTGATTTCTCCTGCCTCACTACGGGCAAGGTCTTGATTGGTCGCAGCAACTAACTAACCTCCAAATCTCTTGATAAGTGAGCTAAGGGAAAGATCGAAGTTCATTTTCCTGTCTCTCTCTCCCCCCTCTCCTCGTCTTTTACTGTCTATCTGTTATAATAAGCCACTTAGTGAAATGTTGAATTATGAGGATGTGTTGGAATGGTTGTACTGTTGACATTGTGATGATGGTGAGGAAGAATTGGTCACCTCTTGTTTAAATTAAAGGTATAGTTTGACGTCTGTGATGTTTTGTATGTCATTGAAACTTGTTGACTGGGGGGGGGTGATCTAAAAGTTGTTGTGCGGGGGCTCATTTTAGCTTATCGTGGCCCATTTGGCCCTCTTCGTGGCCAACCCACCAGCCCGCTCGGTTCTCCTGATGGCCAATACACCCCCCGATTGGCCCCAAAGTGCGTCGGCCCACCGGGAAAATGCCCAGTATGCTAGATTACCAGTCCAGCCCTATCTGTGAGCTCTCCTGTGAGACAGGGTGTGAGGGGGGTGTTCGCTGTCCTTTTCGGCATATCACGCCACCGTTTTGTGGTCCGTTCTGCATAACGCAGTGGCTCATTTTTGCTTGTCACGGACCATTGCAGAAGCACCTCGGTTCTCCCGGTGGCCATTACGCCCCTGATCGGCCCCAAAGTGCGTCGGCCCACCGGGAAAATGCCCGGTATGCCAGATTACCAGTCCAGCCCTGACCTCAAACTTGAACCGACATCTCTTAATCTTATTTTCGATCTGTTCCTCACACAGAGCTATCTTAAGGCTTCAGGAGACTTGGAAAATAGCATATAATAGCAGTTATATGGATTACTTTTATGGTACATTTTATTATTTATTTTTCTCACTGTCTATTTGTTTTATTTTCTAGTAAAAACAAGATGTTGTTGAATGTATAGGCACGTGTGAGCTCCAGTAGTCCAGGTGAAATGTCCACAGAATGGTGCCAAAAGCTATTTTTTTGCTTATTTTTTGTTATAAATTGTGTAATTCAGTCAATAGGAATGCATATTTAATCAACCAATCGTAAACATGTCATATTAAAGGGAAAATGCAAATTCTGAATTGAGCTCACCATTGATTATGCGAACATGATTATTTCCAGGGCTGGATTGGTAATATGGCATACCGGGGATTTTCCTGGTGGGCCGACACACTTTGGGGCCGATCAGGGGTGTGGACTGACCATTGGAAGAACCGGGACTAAGCTGAAATGGGGCGCCGTGTCATGCAGCAAAACAACTTTTGGGCTAGTTTATGTAAAATCTCGGGCCGATTTCAATTCCCAGTCCACCCCTGCCTGATTACTTCCTAGTTTCAATGGGAACAGATTTCCTGTCTCACAGGAAAGCTCACAGATAGGGCAGGACTGGTAATCTGGCATACCGGGCATTTTCCCGGTGGGCCGACGCACTTTGGGGCCAATCGGGGGTGTACTGGCCATCAGGAGAACCGAGCGGGCTGGTGGGTTGTCCACAAAGTGGGCCAAATGGGCCACGATAAGCTAAAATGATATGCAGAAAAGGCCCGCTAAACAACTTTTTGGCCATGTAACATCCTGGGCCGATTTTTCTTCCCATTCCAGCCCTGATTACTTCCTAGTTTCAGTGGGAACAGATTTCCTGTCTCAGTAGTGCCGAAGGAACATTTGAATTAATGCAAACATTTCTGAGAGGAGATGGTGCTTGTCAGTAATTTGCAAGATTTCGAGGCACATGAATATTCGGATGCAATATGTGTAATAAATGTATTTAATAAATAATAAACGTATTAGCTCACAGACAGGGTTGGACTGGTAACCTGGCATACCGGGCATTTTCCCGGTGGGCTGACGCACTTTGGGGCCGATCAGGGGTGAACTGGCCATTGGGAGAACCGAAGGCTGGTGGGTCGGCCACGAAGAGGGCCAAATGGGCCACGGTAAGCTTAAATACGCCGATGTGTTACGCAGAACGGACCACAAAATGGCACCGCAATATGCAGAAACATATACAACTTTTGGGCCAGTTGCTATGTAAACTGTCACGTTTCGCGGCCAAACCACCAGCCCACTCGGTTCTCCCGATGGCCAGTCCACCCCTGATCGGCCCAAAAGTGCGTCGGCCCACCGGGAAAATGCCCGGTATGCCAGATTACCAGTCCAGCCCTGGCATTATTGCAATGGTGACAACATGTTTGCGCCAACCCACTAAACTTCGAGTGTTTCAGATTTAACAATAGCAAAGTAGATATTGTGCTCATTGTACATGTGTTTTTATTGCTTCACACATCTTCGGCTCAAATGACACTTATCGCACAAGTGCGAATGGGTTCAAATTTGTTAGAAGTTTTAATCGCAAATACACACAAAATGACGCACATTACAGCCCGAGCCATAACTCCGATAATTAAGCCTACTGCAGGTTTATGATCTATGAGATCTATGAAGTCTTTGAGTAATATGCAATTAAGATTGCCTCACCTCATCCTAATTAAGAGGAAGATTTGTTTTTTTTTGCCCCATTTATTGGCCACAGAAATGTTATTCTATTGATCGAGCTAATGCTGAAATCCGTGCACGGCCGCATAAATTCATGATAATTGCCTGTGGAAGGGCAAACAGAGAAGCGCTAATGGTCAGTTTGATCATCCGTTACCTCTTGGAATGGCCTACATTTTTACACAGGAAGTCTCCCATTCAAGGGCTGTTGACTGGGACCTCCCAGTTAAGTATAAATTGGCCTGTCCTTGACTAGCAAAACAGGGAGAAATCATCAAGCGAATTAGACTATTAACATTGTAAAGAGTGTTTACGTCGAGGATCAATAGAGTCTAGTGTCTTAAAGCCATAAGAGAGAGATTATGACTCGGTCTATTCATTACATGTGCGATAATTATCAACACCATCCACACTGATCATTAAACTGGAACCTGCCTTAGAAGAACCCTATGTAATCATATTGAATGATTGGGCCTATGTTCTCATAGTGTTTACATTATACTCCAAGTACTCCAAGACCCTGTTCACAGCGTTATATCACAATAAATGGCCGCCTCTGCCTGTGTCCGTCACTATAATGGCTCCAAATGGGAATAAAATGGGCTTTCACTTTCATTTGTTGTTATGCTAAAGAAGTAACCCTAAAGTGGCTGTGGTGGTAAGGGGGTTGTTCAGGGGGACAGGGGTCTGTCTGGATGCTGAATGAGAGTGTGAGAGCGTCTGTTCTCCATATGGCTGTTTTGTGTTGCTAATGCTGCACGCTTCAGGCCCGGAGCTACAGAATAACCTGCTGCTGTGATTCACATTGAGATGCAGTGCTGATTTACAAGCCTGCAATGTTACATTTTCTATAGCCTAACCCCTAAACCTGACCCCCACACAAACCTGTGCACATCAGTAGACTTAGAACTAAACCTGATGTGGCACATTGCCGATTTATGAGACATCTTTACTACTGAGGTCCAGGCTCACAAGTAGGTTGTGTTGAGTTTTCAGTGAGGTCATTAGTGACTAGTGAGATCCAGACCTCACTGTCAAACTCATTTATACACACACACACACACACACACACACACACACACACACACACTCACTCACTCACAGACACACACACACACACACACACACACTCACTCACTCACAGACACACACACTCACAGATACACACACACACACACACACACACACACACACACACACACACAAACACTCACTCTCAGACACACATACACTCACTCACAGACACGCACACATACACATACTCACACACACACACACACACAACACACACACACTCACTCACACACTCACTCACAGACACACACACACACTCACTCACTCACTCACATACACACACACACACACACACACTCACTCACTCACAGACACACAGACACACACACACACACACACTCACTCACTCACAGACACCTAACAATATCTGCATGATTTTTTTGCACTGCACTGCTGCCACATGATTGGCTGATTAGACAATTGCATGAATTATATAAATATATATATATATACATATACACACAGTGTTGTGAAAAAGTATTTGCCCCTTCCATGTGTTTTTGTGTATGTCTCATACTAAATTGTTTAAAACAAAATCTAACATAAATCAAAGGCATTCTGGGTAAACACAAAATAGTTTTTAAATGCTAACGTTATTTATTGATGCAAAAAAGTTATCGAATACCAACTGGGCATATGTGAAAAAGTATTCCCCCCCCCCCCCCCCCCTTAGCTACTAAATCCCCGAATCTATGAAACTGCATTCTTAATGGGGTTCAGCTGGACTGGACACACTCGGGCATGATTACTGCCAGCCCTGTTCAATCAAATCAACACCTAAATTGAACTTTTTCAGCCGCATGAAGATGGCTAAAAGGTCTCATGCGCCACCACACGATGCCAAGGTCGAAATAAATTCTAGAAATGATGAGGAAAAAAGTGATTGTGTTTCAAAGCAGTTTAAAAGGCTCTGGGACACCAAAGAACCCGAGTGAGAGCCAATATCTCCAAATGGAGGAAACTTGGCACAGTAGTGAACCATACCAGAAGTGGTCGACCTTCAAATATTCCTCCAAGGGCACAGCGACGACTCATCCAGGAAGTCACAAAAAAGTCAAGGACAACATCCAAGGAACTGCAGGCCTCTCTCGCATCAATAAACATCACTGTTCAAGACTCCAAAGACACGGGCCAAAAATGTTCTCCAAAAAAATTGGCCACATTCACTTCCATTGTAAGTGCCTCAGTGTAATCTCCATTTTTTTCTTTAAAGATAAGGGGGGACGTTTTGAAATTAATTTTTATTCACTTCCATTTCATTTTATCACCTCACATTTTCAGACTTCTTTGTGTAAATAGTTTTGAGGGCCGTCAGTGTTCAGGGGCCCTGCAGCGCTCAGGGGTCACCTGGTCAATGAATATGAAGGTGCTTCCTATTACAACTCTGTCAAAGACAAATAACAAAAGGGGGCTAAATGAAATGCTACATTGCACCATTTTGTGGAGGACAAGAGACATTTTCAGCATGGCTGCTTGCGCACTCGCCTCATGGCCGGCCCTGGAAAACCACTTTGTTTGACCCTAAGGAGTGAAAATTGACAAAGTAAGCAGGAGCATTTGTTTCATCTGCTAAGTCAAAGATTGAAAATGATTTCCCAATGTACCATCAGAGGATCCTGTGAAGGGGGTCATCAATTATTTCCAGCAATGTGTCAGAGTGCAGTGGCTGCTTTACAGAGCGCAGAGTTTTATTCAGGGGAGATCAGTGACTGAACGCCGTTCCTTACTGAATGAACAGAGAGAAAGAAAAAACACAGACGTCCTGTATTCACAGGTGAGAAGTGCATCCATTTTTTTTTCATTTTATTTTCATTATAAAATATATTATGAGCATATCAGTATAATTGAAAATGTAAATGAATATGTGAATTTCTTAGCATTTGATATACTCCCCATTTGCTCTAATAACAGCATGCATTGCACTTGTGTACCGTTTAAAGCCCATTGTTGGGTATTTTTCCCAATTTGGAATGCCCAATTCCCGCTACTTAGTAGGTGCTTGTGGTGGCGCGGTTACTCGCCTCACTCCGGGTGGCAGAGGACAATTCTGAGTTGCCTCCGCTTCTGAGACCATCAATCCGCACATCTGATCATGTGACTCGTTGTGCATGACACCGCGGAGACTCACAGCATGTGGATACTCATGCTATTCTCCACGATCCACACACAACTCACCACACGCCCCATTGAGAGAACCACTAATCACCACCACGAGGAGGTTACCCCATGTGACTCAACCCTCCCTAGCAACCGGGACAATTTGGTTACCCCATGTGACTCAACCCTCCCTAGCAACCGGGACAATTTGGTTACCCCATGTGACTCAACCCTCCCTAGCAACCAGGACAATTTGGTTACCCCATGTGGCTCTACCCTCCCTAGCAACCGGGACAATTTGGTTACCCCATGTGACTCTACCTTCCCTAGCAACCGGGACAATTTGGTTACCCCATGTGACTCTACCCTCCCTAGCAACCGGGCCAATTTGGTTACCCCATGTGACTCTACCCTCCCTAGCAACCGGGACAATTTGGCTGGAGTCACTCAGCACGCCCTGGATTCAAACTAGCGACTCCAGGTGTGGTAGCCAGCGTCAATACTTGCTAAGCCTCCTCCCAGGTCCCCCAAATACATGTTTAGTAGTTTAACAGTAGCTCAGTTGTTTTTACAACAGTGTTGCTTTTCCAGGATCGAGCTACACTTTATAATGAGTAGCGCTGTAGAGTCACAAAATGCCACATTTGTCACACTGTATTGCGAATGCAGTGAACGAGGGGCTGAATTGGGACTTTTTAGGTAGGGGAACCTAAACTCACCCCACAAATGTACACATTCCTGTTATCAGGAACCAAACATGAGTGTCTTACTGTCAAACTGTGAAAAAGCAGCGCAGGTTTGTTCTCTTTTCGCTGAGCACACGGAGTCTGAGCCGCTAAGTGCTGCTTCTGTGTCTAAATGGGTTTTTAAATTGGAGCCCTTTTTTCTGTTTAAGAAGCGTGCGCAGCTCATTTGTGGATCTCCAGACACTGTGGCCCGGGCTGGCAGTGATTTATGGCCTGGTCCAGACACAAATTGACTTGTATGCAAGAAATGTAAATGGAAGTTGGACATTTGATGGAGAAGCTTGTTTCCGTGCTTTAATGTTTTAAATGAACCACAGAAACTAGTGCGGCCCAAGCTAAATGCAGCCCTCCCTCTCCACAGCCCCAAAAATCAGATGAATCATAACTCTGTTTATCACACAAACAGTCATGATTTACAAGGATCAATGAGTTTGAGGAAGAGGTGTCATTTTATTTTAAAACAAACCTGCAAAATTATCCCTGGAATAGGGAAGTTTGATTGCATGGAAGGGGTTTTGGGGGGTTTCAAAGGGGGATTTAAAGGGTCCCGACGTGTCCTCAGGGTTAGATGGGTGACCAGAGGGGGTTAAAGTCTCTGAAAAGCCCCTCATTCCCTGTGGACTGTCATTAAATGTTATTCCATCAATGCACAGACACTTTACAAGCTGCCGGTTTTGTAATGCTATCATGTTTGCCCTAGAGATACGCTTGAGCTTTTGTGCTGTCCTCTGTGGGTCTGTTGCCGCAGATCTATGGTCTTTTAAAATACTCGACAGGGAGTGTTTGATTGCCCTGATGTATTCAGAGAGATTGAAAGACAGAAGCGCTGATGAATGAGGACAAACGTGCTTATTAATGCCATTTAATGAAACTTCACTTTGTGGTGAAAATCGTATTTGTCGTAAAGACAGTGTGTATGATAGTTGGGTACAACGTTGCAAACGCCCCCCAGGGGAAAATGCACATTTGAATTTATTTCCCCTAAAATACTAGAGCAACAAAGACCACTAAAGCACTTTCCTAAACGCCCGTTTGTCACTAAGCACTGCAAAATTGTCCTAATTCATGAGATCATTGCGTGCGGTGTCCAAATGATGATTTTAAGGTCATGCATTTAACATTTAAGAACTTTTAAAATGTTGCACATTTATGTAGATAATCTCTGACATCATCGCATTTATTTTGAGACAAAATACTTCAATCAAACGTTTTTCAAAAACTGTCCGATAAGTGAAAGGATAGGATTTGGGGTAAAAAGCCCCCTTGTTGTTTGAGACATTGTTGAAATCTCCATTGAAGCTCAAGAGGAGACGGTGTAAGATTGCATGTTCAAACCTCTCCATTTACTCTCCATCTAATTTCTAACCATCCTCACTGATATGATCTTTACCATCTACATTATTCCACAACTATGATAACTATGGCATTACATGTGAATATGCAGTATACTGAACAAACATACACAGCAGTTCATTAGCATTTTTATCCCCTGTACCACAGCCAATATGTCTTCCATACTGGAACCAGACCTTTAATGCAATGCCTCAGGCCACAAAACGGCAAAGCGCAAACACTCGCCACACTGAGCCGTATTGTTCAGATGATTCGGGAAATGCTGGCTGACATACTGTAAATCAGAAGCCCAGCTGGAAGTTTCAAAACATAAAAAGCCACACAAATCCCTGAGACGTCTGGCATCAAAATCATACTCAAAAACATGCATTTGATTGAATTGTATTCTGGATATTTGTGCAAATATTGTAAGAGGGATTTATTCCTATGGCAAATGGGCCTAATTGGTCAAATAAAGTTACTGATATTGAAAATATATCAATCTGTAGCTAATCTGTTTCATTAGTTTATTAATTTTATGGATAGTTCTGCCCATAGATGCTGATTGGTCAATACAGTGTTTACACATAAAATCTCTTTTTGCAACCCACTCTTGTGACAAGTCTGAAATCGTATGGGTTGGCTTGTACAAAAGCGTTCAACTTTTACTTCCATAGTGAAAAGTAAATGAACCAATGAACAATGTTAATATAATTCATCATATATTTAACCCCTTAATCCAAACCCAAAACCCTAAACCATGATTTTATAGGAAAATAACGTTTGTGTACAAATGAAGAAAGAAAACATGAGGGTTTATGAATAAGTCGGGTCAGTCAATTGTATTGCATGAAGATTGTATGTGTGGTGTCCTGTTGTTGTGTGCTATTCCTACTGATACCGCTAGAGGGGAGTATGGCGTAACTGTACAGAGTAAGAAAATAGAAGAATGAGACCGCATGTACACGCATTGTGTGTTAAGACGTTTTATTATTCTGTAAAGGTTGTGTAAATGTTAGGATAAAACGTTCTTAAAATAATGTTCATGGAACATTCTTATGACGTTATAAGTGTTTCATGAACGTTCACATAACATTCTAAAAAACGTTCTTAGAACAAACGTCCTTTTGATGTTAATAACAACTGAATAATGTTCTCATAATGTTAATAACAACTGAATAATGTTCTCATAATGTTAATAACAACTGAATAATGTTCTCATAATGTTAATAACAACTGAATAATGTTCTCATATTGTTGGGAGAAAACGTTTTTAGAACAATGTTCTTGGAACGTCCTTTTGATGTTATTAACAACTGAATAATGTTCTCATAATGTTATTAACAACTGAATAATGTTCTCATAATGTTAATAACAACTGAATAATGTTCTTATAATGTTAATAACAACTGAATAATGTTCTTATAATGTTATTAACAACTGAATAATGTTCTTATAATGTTATTAACAACTGAATAATGTTCTTATAATGTTATTAACAACTGAATAATGTTCTTATAATGTTATTAACAACTGAATAATGTTCTTATAATGTTATTAACAACTGAATAATGTTCTTATAATGTTATTAACAACTGAATAATGTTCTCATAATGTTATTAACAACTGAATAATGTTCTCATAATGTTAATAACAACTGAATAATGTTCTTATAATGTTAATAACAACTGAATAATGTTCTTATAATGTTATTAACAACTGAATAATGTTCTTATAATGTTATTAACAACTGAATAATGTTCTTATAATGTTATTAACAACTGAATAATGTTCTCATATTGTTGGGAGAAAACGTTTTTAGAACAATGTTCTTGGAACGTCCTTTTGATGTTATTAACAACTGAATAATGTTCTCATAATGTTAATAACAACTGAATAATGTTCTTATAATGTTAATAACAACTGAATAATGTTCTCATAATGTTAATAACAACTGAATAATGTTCTTATAATGTTAATAACAACTGAATAATGTTCTTATAATGTTATTAACAACTGAATAATGTTCTCATATTGTTGGGAGAAAACGTTTTTAGAACAGTGTTCTTGGAACGTCCTTTTGATGTTATTAACAACTGAATAATGTTCTCATAATGTTAATAACAACTGAATAATGTTCTCATAATGTTAATAACAACTGAATAATGTTCTCATAATGTTAATAACAACTGAATAATGTTCTCATAATGTTAATAACAACTGAATAATGTTCTTATAATGTGAATAACAACTGAATAATGTTCTCATAATGTTAATAACAACTGAATAATGTTCTTATAATGTTAATAACAACTGAATAATGTTCTTATAATGTTAATAACAACTGAATAATGTTCTTATAATGTTATTAACAACTGAATAATGTTCTCATAATGTTAATAACAACTGAATAATGTTCTTATAATGTTAATAACAACTGAATAATGTTCTCATAATGTTATTAACAACTGAATAATGTTCTCATAATGTTAATAACAACTGAATAATGTTCTTATAATGTTATTAACAACTGAATAATGTTCTCATAATGTTAATAACAACTGAATAATGTTCTTATAATGTTAATAACAACTGAATAATGTTCTCATAATGTTAATAACAACTGAATAATGTTCTTATAATGTTATTAACAACTGAATAATGTTCTCATAATGTTAATAACAACTGAATAATGTTCTTATAATGTTATTAACAACTGAATAATGTTCTCATATTGTTGGGAGAAAACGTTTTTAGAACAGTGTTCTTGGAACGTCCTTTTGATGTTATTAACAACTGAATAATGTTCTCATAATGTTAATAACAACTGAATAATGTTCTCATAATGTTAATAACAACTGAATAATGTTCTCATAATGTTAATAACAACTGAATAATGTTCTCATAATGTTAATAACAACTGAATAATGTTCTTATAATGTGAATAACAACTGAATAATGTTCTCATAATGTTAATAACAACTGAATAATGTTCTTATAATGTTAATAACAACTGAATAATGTTCTTATAATGTTAATAACAACTGAATAATGTTCTTATAATGTTATTAACAACTGAATAATGTTCTCATAATGTTAATAACAACTGAATAATGTTCTTATAATGTTAATAACAACTGAATAATGTTCTCATAATGTTATTAACAACTGAATAATGTTCTCATAATGTTAATAACAACTGAATAATGTTCTTATAATGTTATTAACAACTGAATAATGTTCTCATAATGTTAATAACAACTGAATAATGTTCTTATAATGTTAATAACAACTGAATAATGTTCTCATAATGTTATTAACAACTGAATAATGTTCTCATAATGTTAATAACAACTGAATAATGTTCTTATAATGTTATTAACAACTGAATAATGTTCTCATATTGTTGGGAGAAAACGTTTTTAGAACAGTGTTCTTGGAACGTCCTTTTGATGTTATTAACAACTGAATAATGTTCTTATAATGTTAATAACAACTGAATAATGTTCTCATAATGTTAATAACAACTGAATAATGTTCTCATAATGTTATTAACAACTGAATAATGTTCTCATAATGTTAATAACAACTGAATAATGTTCTTATAATGTTAATAACAACTGAATAATGTTCTCATAATGTTAATAACAACTGAATAATGTTCTCATAATGTTAATAACAACTGAATAATGTTCTCACAATGTTATTTACAACTGAATAATGTTCTCATAATGTTAATAACAACTGAATAATGTTCTCACAATGTTATTTACAACTGAATAATGTTCTCATAATGTTTGGAGAAAACGTTGCTTCCTTTTGATCTCCTGAAAACATAACAGTATGAGTAGCCAAATTTGCTCACAGTTGTGAAATTTAAGTGTAGGATGGGAGGCTTGTACGATATCAAAATATGTCATCACATGAATTGCCGTTAGACTATGTTGGGTTTGCTTTAAAAATGTTTGTCATTAATATTTTGATTATACTAACCATTTAATAAAAGCAATAAGGCACCCAACAACACACTAAACATTAATTGTGACTATATTCACAATATAGCAAGACCTTTTCCAGCTCATTGCTCCCATCTAAAATATCACCTGATCTGACTTTCAATTAGTTTTCCTGTTGCAGTTGCTTACATGGTAATAAGACAAGACCAATCAAAGCAAAAACCAAGTTAAAACACCACCCGCGAATGCAACAAAGCTAACTTTTCCATTTGAACCCCGATAACTGTGCAACTCCTGCTGTGATTCATATGCACTTTAATGTCCTCTTATTTAAGTGAAACTTTTCTGTTTGTCAACAGAAATAAAGCTATAGGGATCTGCGCCGCCATTTGCACAGGCCCATTGAGATAACCATTAACCAACACACGCTCTTGCTGTGTCGGGACAACGGTAATAATAATAATCCTGAAATAAGTCCTGGAGTTTGGGCTAGTTAATCGCGTAGCTGCTGGAGGGGGCCACATTATCAGTAAGTGAGTTTAAGTGACAGAGATTGGCCTAAGTACGATCCCAGCGTGAGTCCGTTTTTTGGCTCTAATTCACATCTGAATGAAATCACCCCTGCTAAGATCTCATCAAAGTTATTACCACCGCGTTTATCCTACGTTTATGCTGCTGACCGACGGCATCCCGCAGCTGCGTGGGGTATAGATCTTATAACCCGCTATTATCTCGCATTTAGACGCAGTTTAATGGCGAATGTTGTGAAATGAGTGGGGGTTGCATGAGATGTTTTTAAGTTTAGAAGAACAATGATTAGATTAGCACTGAAGTATTAGCACTGTGGATGCTTGCTAAACTTAAGCTTGTCAATGTATTGAAGTTTACAAAATATAGTTACTTATATAGGCAGATTTGAACCACACACTTTATATAAACTGGGCAAGATTGTGCATTGATTGGCAACAATAAACTTAATTGTTGACAGTGATTTACACAGTTATTCAGAATATATTTTAATGCTGCCTCGACGTATCAGATTTATCCTGATACGTGGAGTGGTGGAGGCGTAGTGGGCTAAAGTACTTAACCTGTAATCAGAAGGTTGCTGGTTCGATTCCCACAGCCACCACCATTGTGTCCTTGAGCAAGACACTTAACTCCAGGTTGCTCCGGGGGGGGATTGTCTCTGTAATAAGTGCACTGTAAGTATCTTTGAATAAAAGCATTTGCCAAATACATAAATGTAAATGTATCCTACTAGCCACTTCTGAAGTCATAATTATGATGCCACGTTCAAGCGCTTTGTTTTCTAAAAGAAAAGAAAACATGGAGGACGTCAGGTTCATTCTTGCATATTTCTTGGGAAACTCTTATTTTGACACCTTTACACAAGATCCACACATTGATTTTGCGGTTTAACGACGAACGCTATGCGTGAACTATCAAAGACGCGATTTGAGAGAAGCGCCGATGAGCCGTCGATGTCAGCGAGATATCTGGAATGTTTAATATCTGGACCTGTCTGCGACTCCAAATCGTGCAATGTGAAATATGTTTTGACTGAATACAACTGCAGCGTTGGCCGACAGCCAATGAGAGAGCAAGAAACGGGGCACGGGACATTTCAGTGGGAGGAGTCCTGGTGTACCTGCAACAGAACATAAACTAGCATGGCTGCGGTATCAAGAAAGTCTCACTGGACCGAAGAAATGGAGGAAACATTTGTGGAACATTGGCAGGAGCACGAGCGCCTATTTGATGTTTCACCTGAACTGTCGCACAACCGGGTGGAGAAAGAGAAGAGTTCGCCAATTCTCTTGGACTGTCAGGATAGCAAATAGGTAAATTTTTCAGTAGGAGGAACTGTTCATATTGTAACCAATAAAATATATGATTAAAAACATACACATCATATTCTGAAATGCATAACATACGATCATGCATTTGTTTTCGTATCTTGTATCACTTTTCGCGTGAACTCTGTTGTGAAATGTAATTTGGAGTCCAGGCAGAGTCGTCGGGTATTTGTCAACTGACTCGACTTGGCACCTTTTGGACTCGGACTCGGATTCAATCGGACTCGATTGTTTAAAGACTCGGACTCAACTCGGATTCAACTCGGACTCGATTGTTTAAAGACTCAGACTCAACTCGGATTCAACTCGGACTCGATTGTTTAAAGACTCGGATTCAACTCGGACTCAATTGTTTAACGACTCAGACTCAACTCGGATTCAACTTGGACTGGATTGTTTAAATACTCGGATTCAACTCGGACTCGATTGTTTAAAGACTCGGACTCAACTCGGTTTCAACTCGGACTCGATTGTTTAAAGACTCAGACTCAACTCGGATTCAACTCGGACTCGATTGTTTAAAGACTCGGATTCAACTCGGACTCAATTGTTTGAAGACTCGGACTCAACTCGAACTCGATTGTTTAAAGACTCAGACTCAACTCGGATTCAACTCGGACTCGATTGTTTAAAGACTCGGATTCAACTCGGACTCAATTGTTTAACGACTCAGACTCAACTCGGATTCAACTTGGACTGGATTGTTTAAATACTCGGATTCAACTCGGACTCGATTGTTTAAAGACTCGGACTCAACTCGGTTTCAACTCGGACTCGATTGTTTAAAGACTCAGACTCAACTCGGATTCAACTCGGACTCGATTGTTTAAAGACTCGGATTCAACTCGGACTCAATTGTTTGAAGACTCGGACTCAACTCGGACTCGATTATTTAAAGACTCGCACTCAACTTGGACTCAACTCGGACTCCATTGTTTAAAGACTCGGACTCGACTAAGGTGGACTCAACACTACTACTCTGCAAATTGGGTATCATCTAGAACTACAAGTTTGCTTCTTGTAAATACGACTTCACTTGATCGTTTATGTACTCAGAACTCGTAACTACGATATTTCCAACTCCACTTGTAGAGCACATACAGTACCGCAGAGGATCCCTGTCATAATTATGATTTAAGGGGCCGTTCATGTGCAACTTCTGAGCATAAAACTCATAGCTATTTATGATAAACCCTAAAATAATGTAAAGTGTTATTTTGGACCAATCAGATTTTACTGTGGGTGGGGCTTCCCAGCATTACACCGCAGAAATAAAAAGCATGCATTTGACAAAAATGTCCTGTTGCTCTTTGCTTATAACAGCTGGTTCCAACATGCTGTAAGAACACACTTTACCTGTGATAGTAAAATCAAGGATATGACCAATAATCAAGATTGCGGGGGACCAAATGTTGTGGTGCATTTCCCCTTCAATGTTGGTGATTACAACCCTGTGTAAAACCCCTATAAAACGCAGACATTTGCAGCTTATTTCTTAAGTTGTATGTTTTTGTACATCAAAGTAACTTCTGAAGCAAGAACAGTAAGAAATATTTTTGTAAAACCAGAGAAAACCAAGAGTGGATCTGACAGCAGAAATGCATCTGTGGCCACAGCGTTTATTTAATTCATTCTTCGGTAAAGATGCAGCTCACGGATTGCTGTTCTCGCTCAGATAAATTGATCTGTCGGGTCACCTACGGCTCTGACTTCTCAATGGCGGGGCAAACAGGGAGGCCCAGAGCAAAGCTATCATAGAGCAATATCAATAAAACACTACAGTATACACCCACTGAGCTGTGTACAGAGCCGAGACCGCCAAAACACTCTACGAGAGCCCTCAGCTCAAATTAATTTGTTGTGCAAAATCAGTGGTCCATGACCAACAAAATGGGGTGTAAATGTTAAATACAGTCAGATATAACACACAAGCACATTAGAGGAGTGACAAACACACGCAAACAGATATTTATTGAGCTACTGATGTCAGCCTCTCTGACAAGATCAAGGTTGATATGTATGTCAAAACTGCTAAAAGAGCATCAGTTAATCCAAAGTAGGCTTCTGACATCTTTTGTCTAGTAAATATTGTTGGAATGCTGGTTTGTAAAAGTATAGACATAAAGTAAAACACTTTTAAAACTCACTTGGTGTGACAGTGGCCTTTAACAGCATCTTAATGATGGTTATGGCCTTCAGAAGAACATCAAGGGACTTTTCGTCTGATTTGTTGCAGCTCAGCAGTACTTTTGCCGTTAATGAATTTTTAATATCCTTAATGACAGCAAAAGAATGATGTAATTAAGGAGGCCAAGTATGAAAAAAAAAATGCTGACCGACACTCTTTTTGGAGAATATCTTAATAGCTCTTCCAATAAATTAGCATTATCTTAATGAACAGATTGCCTTCGAGGGAACTGTGTTCTTGAGTAGGTTGAATCCAGACTTGAGAGCAGAATATGGTCTTAAAAGTACACACTTGTGAGCAAAAAATAAAGGACATTAAAAGGCTTTTTAAAAACAAAAGTGTCTTCAAACATATTCTTTATTCTTTAGAAGTTTGTGGCAGCGGTGGCGAAGTCAAGCGCCCGTCTGGGGAGAGAGAAAGTGGTATGGGCACTTACACCTGAGCTAAATTATGCCTAACACCTGTTTCTAATTCCAGTGAGCACGGGGAGAGTGGCATAAAAGCAGCCACACAACCAGCAGTCTGTCGAGAGAGCCTGGGTCCAGAAAGTTTATTATTGTGGTCACTGTGAGCGCTGAAGTGTGGACATTAAAATCCTTACCTGTGAGTGGAACAACCTGCCTCCCATGTCCTCGTTATTGGTAACCCCCTTATGCTGGTGCCGAAATCCGGGAAGGAGTAGAAATGCCCATTGCCGAGTCCTTGACACTGTCGCCCACCCAGGGGACGCAACGGCCATCCTCCGGGTGATGGAGTAGCCTGACCGCCCAGACACAGGGAACGGCCGCCGTCTGTGGGGCGAGTGGGAACTGGACTCCCCGACAGCATGGCACGATGGAGCCACTGCCAGGGGTGGAGGAGTGCCCTGCCGTCCCCCCAGTGTGTGACGCGGAGGGGTCGAGAGAAGACCGGCATCCGCGAGGGGAGGAGGAAAGCGACTCTCCGACCGCCTGGAGCAGTAGGGTCACTGCCAGGGGTGCAGGAGTGTCCCCATGTTACCGGCGGGGTAATCTGTCCACTGGGGGTCAGAGGTTTTACTCTACGGTCCACCTGGGGATTAGCGGTGGTCATCCGCCTGAGAGGGTGGAGGAGTGATCGGGGACCACGTGATGGCGCATCAGAGAACCGGTGAGTGAGTTTTTTTTTCTCTCTCTCCTGTCTCCCTCTCTCTGTCGCTACGTGTTGGCCTTTCCCTCGCCTATTTTGTTTTTGTGTTTGTTTTTCCCCTCCTGTCTTCTCCCAGGTTGAGGAAGGCGGGGATGACCAGCCGGCAGATGGGGCACAAGGCATGCCCTCCCCCCTCCGGAGAGGAGGGGGGTGGTATACGTCATGCCGGAGGCTGAACTCTGGGAGGAGTGTAGAGCGGAGGAGGGCGGGGCCGGGCTGGAACGACGATATTTAAGGGCAGCTGCCCTGTAACTCTCTCTCTCTCTCTCTCTAACTGTCATCACCGGCCACCTTTTATCCCTTGCACGCCCCATCAGGCTGATTGGGGACCAGGCGCGCGTCGTTCAAGCCTGGCTCCGCCCTCCTTCGCTCTACAAATTACTTCTTCATTCAGATGTAAAAAGAAGTTGGAAACAGCTGGGCAATGACATCACCCACCACGCGGCTGGGGAAGGCGTTTAGAGGAACATTTAAATATGATGACGCTCAAGACTTATATTATGTGTTATCAATGACTTCATGCCTCATTCTATGAGTAGAATCAGTAAAATAAGCTGTTTTAACCACTATGATTTTTAAAGTAATAAATATGCAGTATATTATGTGTAATTTGTAATGTTTACCTTGTGCATTCAACATGATATATGTGGCCATAATATGCACCGATTACACTCTGTTATTGTCATTTATGATGAGAATGATATTACTGCAAATTTGGTTGTATACAAAAATAATTGCATGACATGTTCTTTTAAAATGTCTCTATGTGAACGATCGTGCAAATGCAGGTAAACTTGCACCAATGTCCAAATAACTCTTGTTGACTTATCTTAACTGGAATTCGCTGTCGGCCTCAAAGTAGTTGGAGCTCCAGGTGTTTAACAGTTTTCCTGAAAGTTCAACCTGGCGAGCGGTTACGAGCCACTGAAATGATCTCAAAAGCACCTTCTTTTCGGCAAGAATTTGTTCTAAATTACGTCACACCTGTTCAATTTCATAGGAAGTATGCATGGGACAGTTGAGGTGGTTTGGGCATCTGGTAAGGATGCCCCCTTGGTGCCTCCCTAGGGAGGTGTTTCAGGCACGTCCAGCTGGGAGGAGGCCTCGGGGAAGACCCAGGACTAGGTGGAGAGATTACATCTCCACACTGGCCTGGGAACGTCGGGGTCCCCCAGTCAGAGCTGGTTAATGTGGCTCGGGATAGGGAAGTTTGGGGCCCCCTGCTGGAGCTGCTGCCCCCACGACCCGACTTCGGATAAGCGGTTGAAGATGGATGGGTGGATGGATATGCATGGGACTTTATACAGACCTTTACCATATTTGGACCGTTTTTATTCATTTTTCCAGACTAGAAAATGTCTACATTTTTAAATGCGTATGCATCTGCTTAAAGTTAAATTTTGGTCAACTTTTATGTGCACAATGGCCAATATGGCCGTTCATTTGACAGATATTTCAGCCAGACCCTGGCTTGTGATTCATCTTTTGCTTTTTCAAATGTTAGTGGATTTCGAGTAGATGGTATGAACACAAACATTCGTTTCAGTGATTTTGTGTAAGTCGCATTTGCCTTTATTAAATAGTTTTATGTATAGCAGGATTATACTCGTATTTTGCTTTCATGAGGACTTCAGATTTGTTGGAAATCTTATGGCACGACCAGGTAAAATCCAGTTGTGATC
>JAVLUX010000173.1:1020000-1097500 GCA_032164185.1 Moxostoma hubbsi | reverse complement strand
TTACCGTCATCAGGTATTACAAACTCATATTTATAATAAAAAAGTGTTTTTAAAAACTAAAAGGCTTTTAAACAGGATAATATGATTCTTCTCACTAGGCTAACATCTGCCATGCATATCAGATCATACACGCATCAGGAATTCCAGATGAGCAGATTGTCGTGATGATGTACGATGACATCGCTGGCAATGAGGAGTGAGTGATAAACTGTATACTCGTGTCATTTTCTGTTAAATAAGCTTCATCAATTCTCTAAAATCAGCGTATCAGAGAGTATATCAATATTTTCTTATTAGGATTTGTTCATTGGTCAGATGACTAATAAGTTAATGTCTTCCTGCCTAACACCACATGATGTAATTGATGGTTCGTTCAATAGTTAAACCAGCACCTGTCTATTATAGTGCCAGATAAACTGAAGGAGCTTATACAGCAGTGCTCGAATTGAGGGGGGGCTGGGGGGATCCGGGACCCCCCATAAGGTATTAGGGACCCCCCATAAGAAGTAATAAATAGAATTAGGGGGGTCCCTCAGATATTTTTATTTTAGTAAAAATAATAATTGACAAATCTGATTAAATGCATGCAATGGATACGGTAAATTTCGTGAATAGATTATTTACAATATTTTTTTTTAAGTTGGCTAGTTGCCAACGCTGCGTCCCAATTCGCCTACTTATACTACGACCTAAAAGTATGTACTCTTTTTTTGAAGAAAATGTACATACATTTGAGTGTGTAGCAAAAGAGTATGCACGTTCTGGGACATACTACGAAGACGTCATGCAATGGAAGAGAACGTGGTTGCCTAGTTACGCACACCGCGACAGTTAAACAAACATCGTTGTTGGCAATGCGCCAGTTAATGAGGCGCTCAGTGTCTTCATCGGACGCTACAAGATAAACACGGCACTTTTTTTGCACAACACAAATCCATTAATATTATTCATTCATTCATCTTCAACCGCTTATCCTGTACAGGGTCACGGGGGGCTGGAGCCTATCCCAGCTAACATTGGGCGAAAGGCGGGGTACACCCTGGACAGGTCGCCAGTCCATCGCAGGGCCACACATATACAGACACACACTCATACTCACATCCACACCTAGGGCAATTTTTTGGCCATTAATATTATGAGACAATAAAATATAACTTGAATTAGCGCTAAACGTTTAAGTTCTTACACTTAAAAACTGAGGGCGCATCTCCGCTGCCGCATCCGGCCGCCATGTTTGCATCATCTCAAAGCTCCTCCCTCCCGCACGCAATGGGTTGTGGGCAATATTAGCCGTTAGAGTGTGCATCGATCTGCACTTCGGATTCTGACCGGAAATAGTAGACCATCCGGGTATCTTTGGAACACTCATTTCAACATACTACGATTTGGGACGTACTAATTCTATTTTCGAATACTATTTAGGACGGATAGTATGCGAATTGGGACGCAGCACATGTCTCTTTAAAATGTAAACGCCCCTCCCCACATCAGAGTGCTGTGCGCATGACATCGTTGACTGACAGGACTGTTTGATTGGCGCCGCTCCGTTGAAGCTAATTTTAACTTTTAAAAAATGGAGAAAAATAAACCTCCACTCGAGGTCGGGAAGAGAAAGCTTCTTACCGACTTTTTTGAGGGGTAATTGTCTCTCTATATATCTTTACTTTATATCTATCCACACCATGTCGGGGCTTTTGTGTTCCTTGCGTAAATTGGAAACTTTTAGGCTTAAGTTACTTATTTTTTTCATTATTAATAGTCCTGGTTCTACGGGAGTGCTAGAGATCTCGACGGAGATGGATAACAGCTTTTTAGTAAAGGGAGCGCTCGTTGTGTGCTTTCTATGCTTTCTCATTTCCATTCAGAATTTGTATAAAACTTGTTTTTCATGCTGCTAGGACCAATGGCAACGTAAACACAGAGTTTTGGGAATTACATACGCATGTATGCGGGATTCACTCTTGAAATAGCAATAATTGACATTGATTGCCATGGCATTGTTTGTTTCTGAATAAAGCAGCATTTTTCACTGAAATGGTCGTTGAATAGTTGCTGACTTACTCATAATTTCCCGCCTCCTACTGGACGTAACTGTAAAAATCGCATGTGCTGAAATAGTTGAAATATCCCCACCAACACACAGACTGACAGCCTGTTTTGTCACAATCTATATGTTTAATATCTAATAAACAAGTTTTATGCATTTAATCAAGTCTTTTGGAACAAACATTATTATCACAGTGTCACATAATCCACATTAATCATCCAGTTGTTTTTAGGGTAAATTCTACATTGGTAAATAAAGATCGAATCATTCTGTTGGATGTACACGACTGTTCAAAAGTTCAAGAGTCTCTTCTGCTCACCAAGCCTGCATTGATTTGATGCAAAATACAGTAAAAACAGTAATTTTATGAAATATGATTATAATTTAAAATAATAATACAATAAAATATCATTTATTTCTGTGATCAAAGCTGAATTTTCACCATCATTTCTCCAGTCTTCATCACATGGTCCTTCAGATCTGAAATATAAACTTTTGTAGCATTATACACAACCATTTAAAAGCTTGCGGTTAGTAAGAATGTATTTTTAAAAAATGTTGGGAAAGAAATTAATACTTTTATTCAGTATGGTTGCATTAAATTGATCAAAAGTGACAGTAAACACATATAATGTAACAAAAGATTCTGTTTCAAATAGAAACTGTTCTTTTGAACTTTCTATTGATCAAAAAATCCTGAAAATAAAATAAATGTTTATTACATAAATGTTTGTTGATCATCAAATCATCATATTAGAGTGAATTCTGACGGATCATGTGACACTGAAGACTGGAGTAATGATGCTGAAAATTCAGCGTTGATCACAGGAATAAACTGCATTTTACTATATATTCACATAGAAAACAATATTTCACAATATTACTGTTTTTTTATCAAATCAATGCAGCTTTGAGCAGAAGAGACTTTTAAAAACATTTTAAAATTTTTATCGGTCTCAACTTCTGAATGGTAGTGTATATTTAATTTCATTACGTGTATTTATTTAAAAAAAATATTGAAACCAAAACATGTCTAGTGTGCAGGTAAAGAGGACCTCCAAGGCAAGCACAGTCCATTCCAGTTTAGCAGAGGGCAGTGCCACTGTTGAATCTGACAGTGATACCGTCCAGTGAGTCTGGAAGCCATCTGATTATTTTCTACTGTTTTTGAGACATTTCAATGTATTTTGAAGTCACTTGCTTTTACGGGTCTTCAAGAGCCTTATATGTAGTGCCCTGGTATATTTGCCATAGTTGCCCTTTTGGGTCTGCTGCTTTGTCACCCTCTAAATCCAGTATTACTTTAGTAAGTAATTTAAAAGAATAATTATATATATATATATATATATATATATATATATATATATATATATATATATATATATATATAGCCTATATAATTCTTTATCAAGCGTTTTTAATAAATAGTATATATTTATGCATATTATTATTATTATGATCAAATATATTGTATATTTTGTATAAAGTGTATATTGCAAGACTAAACCTACAACCCCCCCACCCCAAAAAACTTGGGGACCCCCCATAAGACTTGACTCAATTCGAACACTGTTATACAGTGAGGTCCAAAAGTCGGAGCACTAGTCAATTTTATACAATAATTCATAATGACAAATTGTCCTGCATTTTATTAGTGGCCTACATATACACTACCGTTCAAAAGTTTGGGGTCACTTGTCTGAAATTTTTCTCATGATCTTAAAAATCTTTTGATCTGAAGACATTTGCTTAAATGATTGAAATTAGTTTTAGAGACAAAAATATAATTGTGCCAATATATTAATTTATTTAATTACAAAACTAAAATTTTATTTAAAAGAAAAAATGTGTTTTTGAAATGGATGACTGAATAATTAAGAAAAACATCCACTAAGTGCCCTGCATATAGATGGGAACTCCTTCAATACTGTTTAAAAAGCATCCCAGGGTGAAACCTCAAGAAGTTGGTTGAGAAAATATCAAGAGTGCATGTCTGCAAATTCTAGGCAAAGTGTGGCCACTTTTAAGATGCTAAAATATAACACAGTTTTGGGTTGTTTAGTCAGAGCATAATTCCCAAATTTTCATTTCTGTTATTCCATAGTTTTGATGACTTTACTATTATTATAAAATGTGAAAAAAAATAAAAATAATAATAAATAAAGAATGAGTAAATGACCCCAAACTTTTGAACGGTAGTGTAATTGAACATCTAAAATATTTTACAACGAAACGTTCTTTATTTATTTATTATAATTTTTTTATTTTTTTTAAATCCAGATTTATGATGTGGCCACACAATCTTGATCTTTTTCTTTTTTACAGAAACCCTGTAAAAGTGTTGTTAACAGAATGGCACGTTCTAGAATCTTGATCTTTTTGTTTTTACAGAAATCCTGTGAAAGGGAACATCATAAATGTGCGTGATGGCCCAAATGTTTATGATGGTGTTCGGAAGGACTACACTGGAAATGTAAATAATTTATATATGTTTATTATTCTATACCAGTGTAACGGTATAACCTAACAATAAATAAATAAATAATATATATTATATAAACAGCATCTTCTGCTTGTTACTGTATTTAATAATCAGATTTTTGATAATCTAGGAAAATATGTGTTTTTGACTTGACAGGATGTTTCAGCTGATAACTTTTTGGCTGTACTTCGAGGGGATTCTGCGGCTGTTCAAACTGAGGGACCAAAAAAGGTTCTGAACAGGTAGAGAAGATTATTAACATATATAGGGTTAATAAAACAAGCATTAATAATGCAAGTTAATAAAGGGTTAAATAATGTTTTTTTAAATCCACCTCTCAGTGGCTCAAAAGATACAATTCTCATCTATCTATCAGACCATGGGGGTCGAGGAATGTTTGTATTTCCAAACTCCACAGTAAGTGTTTTTATTTTGTTATGTTATTTCACCTCTATTGTTTTTGTAGCAGAAGAAATCAGTAACCATTTTTTTTTTTCTTTAATTTCAGCTTTATGCGACGGACTTGATTGATACAGTGACAAAAATGTCAAACAATCAGCAGTTTTCAAAAGTATGTATTTATTCACATTTCAACACATGCAGTTTGTATTTGGACTCAGTGTCAAAGATGAACATGATGACATTCAGTAAAGATTTTCAGCATATACTGTAAGTGATTGACAGTGGACTGACCACTGACCATATGGGAAAAGCATTCACTGGTCACCACTCAAAAAACTACAAAAATATATATTTTTTGCCTTTTTTTAAGATTTACTTTAATTAATTTCATAACAATTGACAACTGAACAAAATTAAATGAATAATAAAATTGTATTAAATATAACTCAATTCAATTTGATGGATTTTTGTTATTATATGATAAATCATAATATATATATTTATATACACGTTATACACACACACCGATCAGCCACAACATTAAAACCACCTGCCTAATATTGTGTAGGTACAGAACTGACGCTCACGGGATGTTTTGTGTTTTTGGCACATTCGGAGTAAATTCTAGAGACAGTTGTGTGTCAAAATCCCAGAAATACTCAAACCAGCTCCTGACCCGTATCTGCATGATTCTATGCACTGCACTGCTGCCACATGATTGGATGATTAGATAATCGCATGGATGATTGTTTGTGCCAGACGGGCTGGTTTGAGTATTTCTGGGATTTTCACACACAACAGTCTCTAGAATTTACTCCAAATGTGCCAAAAACAAAAAACACCCCGTGAGCGTCAGTTCTGTGGACGGCCAACATACTGTATTTGTTTTGAGTGTAAACGCTATAATTCAGCAATCCATGA
Organism: Moxostoma hubbsi; assembly: GCA_032164185.1. NCBI lineage: Eukaryota > Metazoa > Chordata > Actinopteri > Cypriniformes > Catostomidae > Moxostoma > Moxostoma hubbsi. Next base: position 1,091,648 of record JAVLUX010000173.1, on the reverse strand, counting down.
TCATATTTTAATAATATTTTTTGGTGCTTTATCAAATACTTGTATATGTGTGTATTTTTGTGTCTGCTGATAAAAAAGGAAACATTAGATGATAAATATGTCTCTTTTATTAGATGGTGATTTATATGGAGTCCTGTAAATCTGGATCAATGCTTCAATGTCTTCCATCATCATGCAATGGTTTGTTTCTGTTAAATTAAAACCGTATAATGAATGTAAACGTACTATAATGATTTATTTTCTTTTGCTTATACACATATAGTCAATTGTGAACTGCTCTGAATATGCTTATACTGAATGATGCATTTAATATTTTGCTAAATTGTGCAATTACCAAAACTGATTAAAGTTTCCTCACACATGAGAAAAATATATATATTTTGTGAAAAGACATTTTAAAGTTTTTTTGTTGTTGTTGTTTTTTTTTTTTTTGTTTTTTTTTTTTGGTGAATTGTCCAATAGTCCCTCATAAACTAATTTAAATAAATAACATCTCATTTTATTGCAGTGTATGGAATTTCAGCCAGTAAACCAACAGAAAGATCTTTTGCATGTTTCTTTGATGAACAGAGGAATGCCTATTTAACTGATGTATTCTCAGCCTGGCTGTTTCAACACATTAAGACGGTAGGCTTTACTTGAATATTGTGTTGTCTGCATTAAAAATAATTCAGGGCTGTCGATCAATTCAAATATTTTATTAAATGGCACGCAGATTAATTAATCAAATGAATCACTTTTATCAATATTTGCTAAGAAATGCTCCCAAATAACGATAATTCAATATAAATACATAATCCAAATACAAAAAATAAACATAAATTGCATTGTTAAGGCACACAGTAAAGCATTGATTATTAGACAATGCAAAAATTGTCTTTAGACGTCACTAATTTGTTTGTTTTATTCCCATATCACTAAATGTACCAGTCAAAGTCAGTCCGTTATGAAATTGAGTTGCATGGACAGTTTTCAATAACAACATTGTAAATTGTGTCTCTGGATATTTGCATTCTGTTGTGCTTCATCCAGCTTTTAAGAACATGTCCTGTGCACCAAGCTCTTATTCAGTGGCTGGGCTGATTTAATTATTTATGCATTTATTTATTATTTTAAAACTCGCTGACTGCCCCCTGCTGAATCTGCTCGTAAAAAAACAAAGTTACATGTGCTTCAAGCTTGAGATGCTTCGAATCCGATGGTAGGGAAAGATTTGTTTTATTATTATGTAAATTACCTAGAGGTTAGTTGGCATGACAAATTGCATGATGATTGTTTGAATGCATTGAATCGACAGCCCTAAAATCGACATTTCCTTTTGAAAATATTAATACAAATATATGGCAAAAGTTCATTTATTTATTCAATATTTTATTTTCTCTCCTCTTTATTTCGAAAGCATGACCGTAGAAGGACAACTTTAAAAAGTCAGATTGATTTCCTGACGAATAAAGTAAAAGTATCCACACCCTGTCAGTATGGGAATAGGGTATGTACATATTGTTCAACTGTTCTTTTAAAAAAAAAATAATAATAATATTTCTCATTACATCCCACTAAATCTGAGAGCATCCGACAGACAGATGGAACACTTTACATTGCATTTGACTTTCAAAATATTTCCTCCAACACTTTATGGAAGGTGTATGTTATGCTATGTTGTTCAGAAATAAGAGTTCTGCTTCTGTCACTCAACATTGTATCAATTGTAGTGACACTAGGGGTCTCTTCTGAGAGCCTCGGTTACCTCTGAACCTGAGAAAAGACCAATGAGAAATTGGAGAACAGAATTTGCATGTCCCTCCCGAGGAGGAGGATATATAAGAATATAAGAGGAGGGAATCGTGCATCTGTTTAGTCAGATTTCTTCTTCGGAGCCGAGTGGTTGTGTGATCAGCGAGATGATGTTCACTTCTGTTCCGCTCACCTCTTCTAGAGCACAGCTGTTGGAACTTACAGCGCATTACCAGCGGCTTTTCTCTTCCTCTGCATGCCAGTGTAGACTACGCCCCTGGGCGCTTCAACAGCACTTCTAAAAGAGCATTACCCTCATAAAGGGAAAATGTTCTCTATTAGAGCAATATACATTGGCATTGAACGTCTTTTTTTTTTTTTTAAGATGAATCTTTTTAAAGATGCCTTTCTGCATTTGTGTAGTTCCTGGATGCGGCAGATATCGCTCTGCTTCTAACGGTCATGGGCACTGCCTCATGTGTCTAGGCTGCGATCATACTGAGGCAGTATGTTCTCATTGAGAGAACATGACCATGGCAACATTTCAGTCATGGCTTTCCTTCCTCCGAGGGAAAGCCACTTCAGCACCCTAGTGCCATGCTTTCTTCCTACAGCATTGAGGCCGGCGCGGCTGGCGATGAACACAATCTGGTTAATGCAGCGGGCGTGGTTTTGGCGGGTAAATCCCCACGAACCACCCGCCCCCAGCACACTCATTTTCCCCCGTCAGGGCCCATTGCAAGACCAGCTCGCCCCACGGCCAGTCTGATGAGAATATAGCCGCTGAATCGGAGAGCGTTGCAGTGTCTGACATTGAGGACTCGACTGCCACATTCGGGTCTGCTCGCCCAGTCTGAGACAGACGCACAGATGTTTGGCAAGCTTGCCCTGGCCGCCATGAGCGTTGGGCTGGAGCAGAACGCCCGTCCCCCCCTCAGCCCTCAAGGCTAGATGATTTGTTCCTAGGGTCAGGGTGCCGCTCACATCCCGTTTGAACAAAGCCAGGTGAACAAAGTGGTTGCGGTGCACCTGTGCCCACAAAACACGGCCACCTGATGGGATCGCCCAGTACTCCCCTCCAAAAGCCTGATTTCTCAACGCCCCCCGTCTCCCAGCTCAGCCTATTCAGCGACGCCACTGAGGACTTCACCCAGCGGTTTTCAGCGGTGAAGAAACAGACCATTCAACACATCATTCCTCCTCGTCATTCAAGAGCACGCACCCCATCTGTTCGCCGAGGGCATCCCTCTGCGGCTATGAAAGCTCAGGCAGCTCCTCATAGATCTGGGACCCGAAAGGCTCCCAAGTGTTCCTGAGATGATCAACTCAGGGAGCGAGATGGCCACTACGGAGCTGGCCGCGAGACCACTCCATCCCCCAGTGGTGGGCTGGGTGGGAAACCTTTTGCCACATCCCGACCAGGGGTTCCTAACTCCTTCGGCCACCTAAACATACTGTTCTCATGGCGGTCTGGCGCCAAACACCTACAGTCATGGCACCATGGACGCAGTCCCCTCGCCTCCATGCCTTCGACTGTAGACTCCCTGTGGGCCGGTTCTGACGAGTCTAGAGGATGCCTCCACAGGACCTCCTCCTCAGTCATTTTCCCACCCCCAGCCGGGGATGCGGAGGAAGGTGGGTGCTTTGAGTTTTTCCTCAGCACAACTGTCTTGAGATGCAACTTTGCTCCCAACATTACCTGCTCCTCTCTGCTGTGAAGCTCCACCAGGTACATCAAAGGTCATTGTTCCTTTAGTGCCCCCTGCTTGGAGCTTGAACTCATCGCTTACACTTTCCAACCTGTCGCGCTGGCTGGCCAGGACCATTCGACTCGGCTACGCTATTCAGTTCGCCAGACGCCCGCCCTTTTTCAGCAGCATCCGCTTCACTTCGGTGCATGGCAAGAACGCCAACACCCTGCGATCAGAAATTGCAACCCTTTTACGTGAGGACACAATAGAGCCTGTCCCTCCAGCCAAGACCTCCAGCCGAGATGAAGCAGGGTTTCTACGGCCCTCACTTCATCGTACCCAAGAAAGGCGGTGGCTTTTGGCCAATCTTGGACCTGCAAGTTCTGAACCGAGCCTTACACAGACTCCCGTTCAAGATGCTCACGCAGAAACTTTTTCTAATGTGTGTGTAGCATCAAGATTGGTTCGCAGCGGGAAACCTGAAGGGCGCGAACTTTCACGTCTCAATTTTACCTCAACACAGACCAATACTACGGCTCACGTCCGATGGCCCGACGTACTAGTACTTGCTCTCCCCTTCGGCTCATCCCTGTCCCCTCGTGCCTTCATGAAGGCCACAGAGGCAGCCCTTGCCCCGCTAAGGGGTGTGGGCATCTGTGCACTCAATTACCTCAACTACCGGCTGATTCTAGCTCACTATTGAGAGTCACTGTGCGCCCACAGGGACCAGGTGCTCAAGCACCTCAGCCGGCTTGGGCTTCAGGTCAACCAGGAAAAGAGCAAGCTCTTCCCGGTTCAGAGCATCTATTTTCTCAGAATGGAGTTAGACTCAGCCTCAATGACAGCGCGCCTCACAAGCGAGAGCAGGCAGCCAGTGCTGAACTTCGTTCGTTCAGACAAGGCACAGCGGTTCCACTGTGGCAGTTTTTGAGGCTCCAGGGCATATGACATCCTCAGCAGCGGTCGCACCGCTCGGGTTGATGCATAAGAGACCGCTTCAGCACTAGAGTCAAGAGATGAGCATGGTTTCATGGCACATACTGTGTGACCATTACCCTTCTCTGCCGTCACCTATTCAGTCCCTGGACAGACCTCAGTTCTCTACGGACGGGAATCCGCCTAAAGCAGGTGTCCAGATACGTCGTGGTCACCACAGATGCTCAAATCTGGGCTGGGGCACCATGTGCTATGGGCACATGTGCTGGCACATCAACTGCCTAGAGTTGCTGACTGTACTTCTTGCCCTATGGAGATTTCTCCCACCCTTTCAGGGCAAGAACTTCTTGATCCGTTCACACAGCTCTGCAACCATATCATATATAACTCGCCAAGGCGACTTTCGCTCTCGTCGCATGTCGCAACTTGCCCGCCATCTCCTCTTCTAGAGACAGCAGTGGCCGAGGTCACTGCGCACCATTCACATCCCGGGTAGCCTCAACACGACAGTGGATGTGCTGTCATGACAGGCCACACCCAGTGGAGAGTGGAGGCTCCACCCCCAGGCAGTCCAGATGATTTAGAATCGATGGGTCAAAGCACAGGTAGACCTGTGCGCCTCTCGGAAATCCTCTCGCTGCCCGCTCTGATACTCCCTGATGGTAGCCCCCCTCGGGACAGACGCACTGGCATGACAGCTGACACCGGGGGATACATGAGCACGCATTTACACCAGTGAGCCTACTTGCACAAGCCCTGTGCAAGGCCAGGGAGTGCGAGGAACATGACGCAGTGGAGCAGAAAGGGAACGCTGCCTCCAAACAGAGGCTTGCCCACTGGGACGTCGACTCCATTGCATTGGCCTATCAGACCCAGACCGTGCCCAACTCCTTGTGGGTTCGCGCACACTCTACAAGGAGTGTAGCAACCTCGTCGGCACTGGCCAACGGCACCTCTTTTGCAGACAACTGCAGAGTGGGGGGCTGGGCAACACCCAATACCTTTATGAGATTATATATTCTCTGGGTTGGGCCTTTCCCCTCCACTGAGGTGAACACGTGTGCTCTTTCTTCCAGATGAGCCCACTAAACTCGTGCTCCCTGGATGTCTTCCATCCCTCGCCCTCTGGCTCATGAATTCAGTGGAGGAATTCCAGACCAGACCCACTACGGGTACTAATTATTCTGTACTGGAATAGGTGCTCCACAGGTGTCGGTTATCACAGTAACCCCCTGTGTCATATTTTCCGCAGTATGGTCCCCCTATTGTCTCCCTTGGGCAGTCTCCTCTGCCCTGGTCGCTGTGTATGTAGAACTCCTCCCTCACCAGGCAGGACCAACCACCACGCCACTTTCATGTGTGGCTTGTAAGCCCATGTGACATATTTGCCACATGTTGACCTCCTCAGCCTGGGAGGAATGTGGTCTCTGCGGGGTCTTTTCCCCCTGAAAGAATAGGATTGGAAATGAACACCTTCCCTGATGCGGTTCCCAACCTAAAATGTATATGACATCTTATGGGGCATTGGGGAAGGTTACCTGCAGCCTGATGCGGTCTGCTCCTTTAGCACGCAACAGCTTGCTTGCACCTGCATCAGCAGTTCACGTAACACATTTCAGTGTCGTGGCATTATTGGATAGGGACCCCTATTGTCATTACTATTATGGTGGACTTCAGAGGATGAACTGATGTCAACTCCAACCATAAAACATGGGATACTTCATATGTCATTGTCTGAACCTTGTATTTAGGATGGACCACACCGAACCTCACCAAAATTACCAGCCAGGTTGAACTGTGTTTTTACAAACTGAGATTGTAAAATCTTGCAAAGGTATTGGGTGTTGTCCAGCCCACTGCTCTGTAGATGTCTGCTAGGGAGGTGCCATTGGTCAGTGCCCACGAGGATGCCACACTTCTCGTTGAGTGTGCTCGAACCCGCAAGGGGTGGGCACGGCCTGGGTCTGGTAAGCCAGAGAGATGGAGTCAACGACCCAGTGAGCTATCCTCTGTTTGGAGATGCCGTTCCCTTTCCGCCATCCACCAAAGCAGACAAAGAGCTGCTCAGAACATCTAAAGCTCTGTGTGCGGTCCAAATAGAAATGCATAGCACGTACCGGACACAGCAATGAAAGGGCTGGGTTTGTCTCCTCCTGGGGCAGCGCTTGCAGGTTCATGACCTGACCCCTGAAGGGGGTCATAGGAACCTTGGGCACGTAGCCTGATCGCGGTCACAGGATAATGCGAAAATGTGCCGGAACAAACTCTAGGCAGGTATCGCTGACAGAGTATGCTTGCTTATCAAGATAAGATCCAAGATCTTGGTGGCGCGGTAGCACGCAGTGTCTGCTCCGGATCCAAAATGGTGCTATTTTTGTTAAATAACCCGACTTTTTTGGCACATGGACATAAGAGCAACCGGTGTTCATGTCTACCATCACCAGACACTGCTCAAATATAGAATTGATGCAACAACCAAGATGCAAGATGACCTGCAGGAGGCGCTACATGAACTCGGCTTGCTGCGACCAGGCCTCCAGCCCTCGGCGTCTTCTGACGCTGGTGGCCGGGGGAGAGGACGTAGTAATCAGCTAACGGACTGTTGTAGAGCCAACAACCTGTCTCTGAATGTCGACAAAACAAAAGAGATGGTTGTTGACTTTAGGAGAGCACAGAGTGACCACTCTCCGCTGAACATCGATGGCTCCTCTGTGGAGATCTTCAAGAGAACCAGAGTCTCTACTTTCTTCGAAGGCTGAGGACATCTTCCACACCAATCCTCACTAGCGCTATCAGGCCGTCTTCAAGGAGGTCAACTGAGTCAAGCGGCTCGAAGGGGGTCTCTGAAGGCCCAAAAGGACCACTGAGAGATCCCAGGAGGGGAACAGGCTTGGCTGAAGAGGATTCAGTCTCCAGGTGCCTCTAAGGAACCTGATAATCAAGTCATGTTTTGGACTTGCCGTTCACTACATCGTGGTGGGCCACAATGGAGGCTACATGCACCTTCAAGGTGGAGGGGGACAGCCTCCCCTCCAGCCTCTCCTCCAGCCTCTCTTGCAGGAATAAGAGCACTAACTGAACTGCGCATCTCTGCGGGTCTTTGGCTCGGGAAGAACACCAATTTGTGAACAAGCGCCAATTCAGGGTGTAAAGTTGCCTGGTGGAAGGAGCTCTGGCTTGGTTGATCGTGTCTACAACTGCAAGTGGTAGGTCACTCAGATCTTCCTTGTCCTGCCCTGGGTGCAGACATGGAGGTTACAGAGGTCTGGGTGCGGATGCCAGAGGGTGCCCCGTCCCTGAGAAAGAAGGTCCTTCCTCAGGGGAATTTGCCAGGGATATGCTGTCATGAGGAGCATAAGATCCGAGAACCAAGTCCGGGTGGACCACTAAGGAGCCACCAAGGTGACTTGTTCCTTGTCATCCCTGATCTTGCACAGCACCAGTGCAAGAAGGCACACTTGGAGAAATGCATACTTGCACAGCCCCGGTGCCATCTGTGTGCCAACGTGTCTGTCCCGAGAGGTCCTGAGTTGCTGCTGACTCCAAAGGAGGAGATGATGGACGAGTTGTGACATATGACGAGAGCGCACGCCTTGGCAATTTATGTATGCTACCATTGCGCTTCTGTCTGAACGGATCAAGATGCTTGCCCAGGATCAGCGGCAGAAACCTCTGCAGGGCAAGGAATGCAGCGAGCAACTCTAGGCAATTGATGTGCCACTGCAGCCGTGCCCTGTCCAGGAGCCAGCGGCAGTGTGCCCATTGACACGGCACCCCAACCCTGTTGAGAGGCGTCTATGGTGACCACAACACATCTGGACACCTGCTGTAGGGAGACTCCGGTCTGCTGTAGAAAATGGAGGACTGTCCAAGGTTTGAAAGCTGATGGCAGGAGGGGTTGATTACCACACAGTATGTAATCTGCGGCTCCATGCCCATCTCGGGACTCGAGTCTGAAGCCAGTGCTGGAGCGGTCTCATATGCATCAACCGGAGCGGCACGACCGCAGCTGAGGATACCATATGCCCCAGAACGTGAACCATAGGAAGGGTCGTGTCGAGGCAAGATGGAGACGTGGAAGTACGTGTCCTTCAGGTCTACCGCTGCGAACCAATCTAGCTGTTGAACGCAGGTTAGGATCTGTCTCTGCATGAGCATTTTGAACAGGAGTTTGTGCAAAGCCCGGTAGAGAAAACCTTCTTCATCTCGGCTGGAGGGACGGGCTCTATCGCATCCTTGAGAAGCAGAGTCGTGATCTCTGCCCGTAAAGCACTGGCTTTTTTGCCGTGTACAGTGTGGAGCGGGTACCGCTGAAACGAAGCGGTATCTGGGCGAATTGAATCGCGTAGCCGCGCTATCGAAGCGCCCAGGGGCGTGGACTGCACAGTGTGCAGTGTGAACGCCACTGGAAATGTGCCGTAGGATCCAACAGCAGTGCCTCTTGCCAACAGAGGTGATTGGAACAGTGGTGAGACTTCAGCTTGCTGCTGCACAACTGTTCGGCTCCGAAGAAAAAATCTGACTGACAGACACATGCCCGGTTCCCTTTATACCCATATGTCCGGGAGCGGGACATGCTAATTCTGTCTGCCAATTTCACATTGGCCTTTTCTCAAGTTCAGAGGTACGCGAGGCTCCCAAGGAAGACCCCTTGTGTCACTTCATTTGACACAACGTCGACTGAGTGACTGAAGGGGAACAGTTTTTCGTTGTATTGCACATGGCAAATTGCCCTATATTTATACAGTGTTGTTGTTTTTATTTAATTGCTGCTCTTTTCTTTTAACTGGAGCTTTCAATGTTGATGTTTCAATTATTATAATATTTTGAGCTTACAGAAATAACAAATACTTGCCAGAAATTTCTGCCTCTTGCTCTATTGTGGTGTTTTGTGTGCATTTGATAAACTTTCAGATGATTTGGGTAGTACCAAATATCTTAAAGTGATGTTTAACAGACTTTCTAGCACAGAATTGAAAGCTGATTTTTAAACATTATTTTCAGCAAATTGGACAGGAATACCTCTGTACATTTTGGGGAAATGATCCAGCTGCTGGCACAAGGAGGCAAGCTTATGACATCCAAGTGAACGATGCCATAGCCAGCCATGATGTGGATTTAAGAATACAAGAAAACAGAATTCAAAGAGAGCAGAACCCCATGAGAAAGCGGGCACACCAACAAAAATATGAGGAGCTTCAGCATGTAAGTGCAGCACCTGAAATATGCATAAATATGTCAGTATTCACAAGTTTTAATATATTTTGGAAAGTAAGATGCTGATGCCATAAGTCTAAAACAAGCTTTCTATTTTCTTAGTCCTGATTTTATGATACATTTAGGAAATAACACATTTTAAGAATATTTTTATGTTAAAGTGATTTTTTTTGGGTTGTCCCTGAGTAAAATACTACATTTGTTATTTTTTTTAAAAAGTGATTTAAAGAAAAGTGACACAAATAAGTAATTAATCGTTTGATAAATAACGTCTCGGGTTACTTAACTGTAACTCCTGTTCCCTGATAAAAGCAGAACGAGATGCTGCGCTGATTTATCGCTTTGGGAACAATTTTAGGTGTGACCCGCCATGAATACGTGTGCACCTATAATTGGATGCACCTATAGCAGCGCTATAAATAGATGTGTCACAGGTGCATCGTCAGGTATTTTGTCTGAAGAGGAGTCCTGGGGCATCCCAGTTTGGCAATGAAGCACAGCATCTCGTAAACCGAGACGTTCCCTATCAAAAAGCTACACTATGATGCTGCGCTGATTTAGCGCTTTGGGAATGAGAATACCCACGCCGCCGCACTTTCTGGATTTCTGGACCTCCTACGGTTGTGTAGTGTGCTCACAAGTGCACGAGAGGTCTCAGACATGATCTTGTGATGTTGACTCAAGGACATAAGAGCCCGGAGTGGCAGGAACATCCAAACTATAGAAACTTTCAAAATTACTTTTTAGCAAACCAGCTCCAATATTTAGTGAAATGGATTCATAAAAACAATTTTAATAACTCATGGATAGAATTAGAAGAAAATCAGGGCATAAATTCCACAGTTGCAGACCTTGCCTTCCTACCAAACTCAATAAAAAAAAATAACCTCTTTAAAAATATTAAAATCGCTTCAACTCTGACAGCCTGGTGGAAAGTAAACAGAATGAATAAATCACCACTAACTCCATGTAGATACACCCCAATCTGGCACAATCCTGATTTTCAACTAAACAATATTCCTGTCCACTTCCCATCATGGCAGAACAAAGGAATCACTCACCTCCATCATTTATTCCAAAATTATCAATTCATATAATTTAATACACTAATCCAGAATTACAGTGTAGGGACGGGACAGTTTCTCCAGTATCAACAAATAAAATCCATAATTAAATCAAAGATTAATATAATCAATAACCCATTACACACTTCTCAGATAATGGAAGAAATAATGAAAATCACTCAATTCAAAAAATTAATCTCCAAACTCTATAAACTAATATCAAATACTGATGTAACTATAACTTTACCAATAATCAAATGGGAAAATTATTTAGCGCTCTCCTCCAATCCCAAACTCTGGAAAGAAACTCATACAGTTCAAGATTATTCATAGGACATCACATCACCCAAAAAGAAAGTTTAAAATTTGTTTAAGCAACACAGACACCTGCTCACAATGCACCATGGGTAGCACTGACGATTACTTGCATGCCACATGGACTTGTCAACCAGTTTATTCCTATTGGATATCAGTGACTGATAAACTTTTCCATTATCACAGGCTGTAGAATCCCTCCATCACCATCACTTTGTTTACTCGGTAACACCGTAGAAGTTGATCATCTTCGAACCAAATATAAAAACCCATTCCTCACCAAGAAAATAATTCTGTTAAACTGGAAATCAAAAAAATCTATACATATATCAATCATTGGATCAGTCTTCTTACAGAATACATCACATTAGAAAAAATAACATTCACCCATAAGAAGAATTTATTTACTTTTAATGACATCTGGAACCCATTTTTTATTTATTTGAATCTAAATCAAACACCTGGAACTGGACCCACCCACTCGCCCAATTCACAAACCAATAAAAAAAGAAGAACAAATATACAAAAATATTTATATATTTGTGGTTTTATCCGTATATATACAAATGTGACCAGTGTATGGTATCAATCAATCACATATATATATATGTGCATGTACATGTTGATATCATATATTGTTCATATTATTATTATTATTTATAGCACTATCATCATTATTATCATCTCTGTTATTACTACTATGATCGTTAATACTATTTCATTACCATCAATATTATTATAACTATAGTCAGCATTATCATCAATGTCATTGTATAAAGATATTTCCATAATTTTTGTCAATAATTTAGTTGATTTAAAACATATTTTCTATAAGGATGTCTCCCAAATGGAATCCCGTCAGTCAAGGCGTGGCAAGCCGATAGAGCGGCCACGTAAACCCAGAGAGTGGTGGGGCATGTGCCTGCTGATAGTTTTCCTGCAGAAGGTCTGAACTGTAGCAATCTGGCAGTTTACTAGATCTGCATTATGTGCTCTGCACCATCCTTCAAAGACACCCCATTTATTGGCATAACTTCTAGTAGAGGGAGGCTTAGTGCTCAGAATGGTCTTGATGACTTCAGTGTCCCTCAGTTGGTACCCTTCAGGGGCCAAACATGAAGGTTCCACAGATCGGGTCAGGGATGAGGTATTGACATTATCAGGAAGCAACGGAACACCCAACATTTAGCTGGAAATCGCTAACTCCCGAAACACCAGAGGGAGTGGTTTCATGGGGGCATTGGGAGGGTACAGGTGGATGTTTCACGTGACCTGTCCCAAAGGGGGCTGCCCCCACTAGGCTGGGCGCAAAACCGCCAGGGTTTTTTCTTTTTAGAAATAAATGCCCTGAGGTCTTGCTTTGGGGACTGCTGAGGGCAGCGAACCGGCCCCCAGTCTTTACGTGGGGGAGCATGATTCGCTACGCTTTGTTTTTGAGCCTCCCATCTAGAAGGACCGGGGCGGGCTGGGTGGCTGACGGCCCCTCCCTCTGAGTGCAGCGAGGAAGGTATTGCCCGTAGGCTTCCCGTGGCTTTTTGCCTACTGGAACCTGTTGATAAATACATTCATAGCGTCACCAAATAAGCCAGAAAGCGAAACCGGGGCATCAAGAAGGAAAACGTTGTCCTTATCTCTGATTGTCCTTATCTCTGATTGACATTTGGCTATTGGAAGTAAGCAAGACAACTGCAAAGCATTTTGACTTTAAACAGATCACAATGCTCCCACCTGCCCCGCCCCAACGCAAGGACAGCATGCTCTTCCCCCAAACACACAAAACAAAACTGGTGTGTGTCCGTTTCAGCCATAGAGCTTAAACATTGGAACATACACCGCTTGCTTTGTTTATCAGTCATTCTTTTTCTTCTTTTTTTTTAAAGAAAAGAGAAAGGTTTCTGCGCACTGCCTAACAATTCTGCCTAAAGGAAAGTAGAAAGTTCTGACAGTCAAGAAGCACAACAAACACAGAATGATCTGAAGACAAAAGACCTGACGATGCACCTGTGACGCATCTATTTATAGCCCTGCTACAGATGCATCCAATGATGACACCGGCAGAGGCTATATATTCTAGTCCATTTCATGACATGTTGCACACATATTCACAGCTGGTCACACCTTAAGTTATTCCCAAAGTGCTAAATCAGTGCAGCATCAAAGTGTAGCTTTTTGATAGGGGATGTTGTGAAACAGGAGACTTTAAGATGTTGATGTTACTTGATGCTTTTTAACATACACTCTTTATGTCCAACAGACTACACGTATAATCAAGAGTGTTGTTTTGGAGATCCAACAGCAGTGTTCACACGGTTGTGCATCAACATCAGGCGGATGTGCTGAACTGGGTTTCGCTTGTATGGATAGAGCTAAATTAGTGGGGCTCAAAAATGTTATGGAATATTTCAGGAAATCCTGCTTTGACTGGCATGATGACAAGGTGAATTTATTTATTTATTTCTTTTTTTATTATAAGCAGAAAACTAAATGACAACTATTGATATTTAAATGCAGCTTATTTGATTATTTCATGTACATCTGCTCTCTCTCTCTCTTTTCTACAGTTTGTTACTGCCCTGCAACACACATATGTCTTGGCTGATCTCATTATCTCTGGAGTTGAGGAGAAGAGGTATATGTTGTCATGATATAACTTACACATAAAGACATGAATATTGACATCTGAACTGACCTTTAAACTGACTTTTGAGCAAAAAATGTTTAAACGGGACTATTGACCACTGAATTTAGTTCTAACTGCTGTCATTTTTACATTAAGTTATGAACTTCACAGACACTTTTATCCAAAATGATTTAAAAATGAGGAGCAGCAGATCAGTGTAATTCTCACCAGTGCTGCAATACTGAATTTCAAAAGTTGGAGAACAGCAGAAAATGAGAACTTGTGGTTATAAATGGGTGTGTTTTCATAACATCTTATAAGTGGAAAATTTTTATTATCTGAAGTGTTTACATTAATACTTATAAAGTATGAAAACTGCATTTTGAGAAAATGTCATTATTATTAGTGAGAATTTAAGAGCATCGTTTGACTAATTAACACACCTTAGGTTCAGATTTGAAACAGGAAGTTCCCCTTCTGTCACTCACTCGACGTTGTATCGACTAAAGTGACACAAGGGGTCCTCCCTTGGGAGCCTCGCATACCTCTGAACTTGAGAAAAGGCCAATGTGAAATTGGTAGACAGAATTTGCATGCCCTACATACGGATATAAAGGGAAGCTGGCAAGCGTCTGTTAGTCAGAATTTTTCTTCCAAGTTGAGTGGTTGTACAACAGCAAAGCTGAGTTCACCACTGTTTCACTCACCTCTATCAACGAGAAGCACTGCTGTTGGATCTACGGCGCGTTTCCAGCTGGTGTTCAACGCCCCTGGGTGCTTCGACAGCGCTTTTCACAGCTTAAAAGAGTATTCTCCTCTTAAAAGAGTTTATTTCCTCTCTAAAAGAGTTTGAGTTTTCCACTCACAAAAGAGCAATACACAGCAGGCGTTGAACGTCCTTTTTAGGACGCGTCTCTTTCAAGATGCCCTTCCGCCTATGAGTAGTTCCTGGATGTGGTCGATATCTCTCCAAGACCGACAGACATTGACGCTGCCTTGTGTACCTGGGCAGCGATCACACAGAGGCAGCATTTGTGGATGGTTCATGTACTCACTGCGAGAACATGACCATGGCAGCATTGCGGTCGTGGCTCTCCTTCCTTAAGGTGAATGCCACTTCAGCCGCCCCCAGTTTCTTCCCACGGGATTGAGGATGACCCGGCTGGCGATGAAGGTGATATGGGGATGACGACAGGCTCAGTTTCACTGGGAAAATCCCCACGAACTACCCGACATGCTCGCTCACTTCTGTCTGAGCTCAGTATGAGAGCGGCTCGCCTCACAGCCAGCCAGCATTCTCCCTTGAGCCCCTGGAATTGGATGACGACATTGCATTGGAGAGCGTCCAGGCGTCTGACACGGAGGACTTGGCTGGGTAGACCGGTCTACATGCCCAAGGTTCCTACAACCCCCAACAGGAACAAGGTAGGTAGGAGGCGGCCCTAGCCCTTTCGTTGCTGTGTCCGGTATGTGTTTGCGTATCTATTTGGACCGCACGCAGAGTTTTAGATGTTCTGAGCAGCTCTTTGTCTGCTTTGGCAGACGGAGGAAAGGGAACGCCGTCTCCAAACAGAGGTTAGCTCACTGGGTCATTGACCCCATCTCACTGGCCTACCAGACCCAGGTCGTGCCCGCTCCCTTGCGGGTCCGAGCACACTCAACAAGAAGTGTGGAATCCTCATGGGCACTGGCCCATGGCACCTCCCTAGCAGACATCTGCAGAGCAGTGGGCTGGGCAACACCCAACACCTTCGCCAGGTTTTACAGCCTCTGGGTTGACATCCTGTGTTTTGTCAGGTACGAGCCGGTAGAACTCGGTAACACGGCACAACCAAGTTGATCCAGTGCGCCTTCTCTCCCAGGTTAGCCACTAAGAGTCGCTGCTTGGATGTTTTCCTCCCTAGCCTTCTGGGCTGTGAATTCAATGGAGCAATTCGCGTGCAGACCCACTACGAACCACAGATGCTCTGTACTGGGGTAGGGCTCCACGGGCTTAGTTCCATCCATTGGCAAACTCCACATGATGTATTCTCCACAGAACGGTACACCTGTTGGTGGACCCGCATCTCCCTTGGGCATTCCCCCTGCCCCGGTCGCCATGCTTGTAGAGCATTAGGCGGAACCTACCACCGCGCCGCTCCCACATACGGCTTCACATCCCTTGTGGTGTATTTGCCACATATTACCTCCCACTAGCTTGGGCAGGATGTGGCCTCCGCAGGGTCTTTTCCCCCTGAAAGAATAGGACCAGGAAAGACCGCCTTCCCTGATGCATTACATAGCGTTAAGATAGGCCCAGCCGCTTCACATCCTATGCGAGAGACATCGATGTAACCGGTCCTGCTCGTCCCGCTCCGAACGGGACGCGAACGGCATCTCCGGCGTGGGAGATGGGTGCGCTAACAAGGAGGCTAAAGGCTACAGCCTCTAGCATCAGCCGCTAGTGCACCTCTTGAGGTCAGGTGAGTGAGATTTACACACTGCACAGGTATCTACCAGCTGGCTCCTGTTACATAGAGAGAGAAAGGGCAGTGGCTGCCAGGCTTGCTCCCATGCTAGATATTTAGCAATTTTTCGCCCCTCAGGGAACCTGCAAGGGGTGCTGGGAACCTAAGGTCTGTAAATGACATCTCTTTTGGGGGCGTTGGGGAGGGCTACGTGCAGCCGACACAGTTGCCTCTAGCACGCAGTAGCCTGCTTGCACCTGTCTCGTCAGTTCATGTAACACGGACTAGTGCGTGGTGTTTTTGAATGGGACCCCTGGTGTCACTTCATTCGATGCAACGTCGAGTGAGTGACAGAAAGGGAACGTCATGGTTACTGTCTTAACCTCCGTTCCCTAAGGGAGGGAACGAGACGTTGTGTTCCTCCTGCCACAGCACTACATCTACCACTATAAATGGCCGTGCTTATTCTCGGCTCCTCAGTACAAAATCCTGACTAAGAGATGCATGCCAGCTTCCCTTTATTTCCGTATGTCCAGGGGCGGGGCAATTTCACATTGGCCTTTTCTCAAGTTCAGAGGTATGACAGGCTCCCAAGGAAGATCCCTTGTGTCACTTCATTCGACACAAAGTCTCGTTCCCTACCTCAGGCAGCGGAGTTCACGACAGTAACCATGACGTTTAACATTTTTAATTTCTGTTATTATTTTCTGCTTGTGGTCATATATATTGTCAAACAGCAGGTTTGTCTCTGTTTCAGAATCATGGAGGCCATAACAGAGGTCACAAGAAGTCATTTTTTGAAGTCATTCAATCTATCAATCAATGAATCAATCAATCAAGTCTTATTTTTATAGCACATTTAAAAACAACATGTTAACCAAAGCGCTTTATACAAGAAATATACAAATATAACCACACGCAAAAGCATGCACAATAAAGCATTAATCAAATATAATTATAGCAACAGAAATGATCGTCAAAACAACACTCTGGTAGAAGACAATAAATGATCACCAGTGCTGCAATACTGAATATCAAGAGTTGGAGAACAGTAGAGAAAATTTAATGTAAGTGAAAAGATTTCCTTTGATTAGTGAAAACAAATGTATGCAGTCCCAACTAAATGCTTCACTTCTTATTGCATTGCTTAAATAATGCATTTGTCAATAGGCAGCATCACTTAAGCAGCATTATTCATGTAACCAATCATGCACCAGCATACTGTATATGTGGGGTTTTAATTGGTGGGAAATCTGTGTAATGATCTATTAATGAGGTTGTGAATTTTGAAAGAGGAAAATCAATGAAGCAGAATTGATGAAAGGAATCGCCGGCCTGGAATGACTGACAGCTTTCAGCTATCGTGTCTCTTGTGGACATTACATTATCTGATACAGTCTTGTTTAATAAATGAAGAGTTGTTCCCGTCCACATCTGTGCACAAACATATTGACTAAAAAGTAAATAGAATAGGAAGGCAAATACATCTGGTGTGTGTGTGTGTGTGTGTGCCGATTGAGCCTAAAAATTTTAATTTTGGAACGGAACTGAAGAATTGTACAAAAATGAAATTAAGATGCAATACTCAAAATCTATATAATTTCACCATACTAAACAAAAGATTGACCAGAAACATAAAGGCCATTATTATCACAGCCACTGAATAAAAGTCCCATCACACATCTAATCAATGAGTTTAATGCCAGTTACCAGTTGATCATTATCATGTAGCGTGGAAGATGAAAACTTCTATAGAAACTTTTCAAAAAGTTCATTCATTGTGGAAATAGACTAGAATATAGTGAAGGAACTCAGGAGTAAAAGAAGCATTATCATCAAGGAACCACACAGACCAGGGGCCCCTGACACTTTCACTTTTTCAGGGGCCCATATACTGCATCTGTTAATGGAGGACACGACATGGTTTAGTGCATATGTAAAATTGCAAAAGAAATAAATAAATTTACGCAATCAAAAAATATACGCAATTAATCGCGATGCTCCCGGACCGTAATAAGGAAGATTCCTGAGAAATGCTTGTAGTACCACCTTTTTACTCCAGAGGGCAGTAAGTGAAACTTCAGCTGTGTGAGCAACACACAGTTTATACAGTGAAGAAACACTTCAGCAGAACAACACAAGCATGCGTTACATTCTTGCATTCAAAACAATTGAAGGCACGCAAATCCGAACTAAGAGATCTCAAGACGTGTTTAAAGATTGAGTATTAAACTATATTTAACTTGACACAGTGACCTAAAAATGTATGGATGCTAAACAAGCATGTCTGACTCAGCTGTACATTAAGGGGTCCTTAAACAATCCCTCATAATAAATCTCCAACTGATTGATAAATTCACTTGTGTAATGGATTGCTGTGAACTGTGTCAATGATTGACTTGTGATCAATAATATGGTAGTAAACATAGAAAGCCACTTTTTGTATTGTTTTATTAATGATTAACTCTGCTACAAGAATGTAATGCATTTTAATTATCTGAATATTTTTTATTTTACATATATATATGCCTATAAAACATGTATATCTCAATAAATAAAAAAATTGAAAAAAAAATTGCATAAAAGTTCTTGAAGAGTTTCTTTCAGACATGACCAGAGGGCCCATGGATATGGAAGCACTGTCATGGAAGTCCAGAGATCTGCCCGCTCTCCGCTGGTGTTCAGGGTCACAATGCTAAAGATTGCAAATGGAAAGTCACAATTAAAATTTTTGTTCGTCTTTGACAAGGTTAAATAATGTCCAAAACATACTCCGTAGTTTGTGGTTTAAAATGTATGTGTTAAGGATGAAAATGAAAACATCCCCGCTTAGCAAATGGTGTCGTCCTCTTCTCTTCTTCTACTTCTCTGTATCTGCACCGCGCTAAACTCAACCGTCATCCAGCGCGAAACACACGCAGAGTGAGAACCCGTTGTAGTGGTGCGTTGGTCGTGGCAGGCATGGAGGAACGAGTTAAGGAAGGCTGGGGGGTGACCACCGTGGGAGGAAAGGTGTTGTGGTTCTTGCCTGATTTGTGAAAAACTCACTCTTAAAGACTTGGAGTTTTTGATTTCAGAAGAATAGACTTTATTATCAGACCATAAAGCCGAGTTGCCCCTGCAGAAACAACTGAAGTGTCTTGAATTTTGCACACGCTTACATAGGTCTCACAAGGCGTGGCTAAAACAATGAATATCCTGTTTTGAGCTGAAAAACATCTTTGGAGCCCTAACAAATCTTCTTTATCTTTAAACCAGAAGTCTTCAGTTACATCCTGTGAGCCATTTTCACACTATGTAAAAACACTTTACTAAGAGGGGGCCCATCATATATCTTCTTTAGCTTCAACAAAAGTAAATAGGAAACATCTGCATGTCATTTATGTGTGAGTGTCCATTTACCTCGACATTCCATTCCCAGACTTTTATGCTGAACCACTCACTTACACAAAAAAAAACACATATGACCAACAGAAATAATTGTAGAATAAAATGGCATCGATTATACTTGATTAATGTATACTCAACTTGATAAAAATACACCACAAAGGTAGTGTCCTCCTCCGCAACACCCACAGTGAAAGGCGAGCCACAGATCTTCAGGGTCACCTCCACGAAGTCGTGGAGCGTCCAGCGGGGGGTCGCTGGTGGCAACCGCTCCTTCAGCGAGGTGTTTAGATTGGCACTGAAGCAACCGACCAAAAGGGACTCCGGGAAGTCAGATAAATATGCCAGCTCAAGAAACTCAGACATGGGCCTCTATTGGACGGTCCTTTTGTAAGAGGTCGAGAAGCTGGAGATTTGCCTGCAGGGCTGTCAGGGCTGCTGGGTCCATTGTTGGTCAAGTATTCTGTTATGATTGGAGGCAGTCAAGGCAAGGATGAAGGCGAGGAGTAGGACCCAAGTGCAGCTTTATTGGGAAACGTAGGTGGTACAGCAGGACAAGGACTAGGAACAAGAGCAGGAACAGGCAAGGGCTAAGACTAAGGCTAGGACACAGGCAGACTAAGACTAGGAACTCTGGACTAAGGAACAACAAGGTGACATCAGACAGTGGTCAGGATCAAACAACAATACTTGACAAAGTACAAGGGAAACATGAGGGCTTAAATACAACACCAAGGGGAAACTAAAGCCAATGGACAAACAGAACTCTAAACAAGATAATAAGGCAATTAACTAAAACCAATGACAAAACTAGAACTGATAATAAAGCAATCAAACAATGAACCAATGAAAACCAGACACATGGACATGGAGGGAAAAGAGGACATGACAAGACTGGGGAACAGGAACATAAGAATTATTTCAAAATAAGAGTGCAAAAACAAAAGACAGTATGGAGCGAAAAGGGTGCCAGAAACTAAGAAACAAAAGACAGCATGAATCATAACAGTACCTGTTACTTTGTTCAATGACAATAAAGTTGAATCTAATCTAACCAATCTAATGACTGTTGATACAAAAGGAGGCACATGGAGTTAACGGTCAGGAAAACCAGCTGAGTGAAGAAGGTTTTGTGTTTGTTACAGGGGGCTGTCTGTGTGAACTCTCACAATTAAGCTGGTGTTCTGAAAAGGTCTAAAAAAAAAAAAAAGAAAAAAAATCAGGATTTTGGAGTTAGTTGACCCAATGTTAAAATGATAGTTATTTTTCAATATACATATTTTGTTTTTGTGTGAAAAGATGGTGGGTGGTGGCAGTGGGGCTCATTGGGTGCTCAGCACCCCTAAAGCTCTGACCTAGAATCACCCCTGGGGTTGCACCACAATTATAAGAGGAAGGAGTTGTACAATTTAAATTATGGTTTATTTTATCCATTTCCCTGATGAGTAGCATGTTTCAAAGAAAAGATTGAGAGCGCAGACCATGTCTGGTGACATTTTGGAGAGAGAGAGAGACCTTTAATGTGTGTTCTCTTTTAGGGTTTCAAGCCCCAGCACTACCAAGATACCACTGTTGGGCCCTTTCCCCATCTGCTCCAGGGGTGCTGTTTCATGGCTGATCTTGTGCTCTGACCCCAGCTTAGTTGGGATATGCAAAAACAACTGCATTTCATTGGTTCTGTACAAGCGTGCCGCACAAGCCCTCAAAAGTGAAGCCAAAACGTCTCGATCGCCCCCCAGAGGCCGGTCCTAGTATAGGTCATAAACCCCGCCTCCCCATGTTATTCAACGGGACGTGAGACCAACTAAACAATTAAATTACACTTCACATATCTTTTTTCCAAAGACAGTTTCTGTCATTTACTGTAGTTTTTATCACGCTGATGTAATTTCAAGTGTTTGTTTTTAAAATAAGTTTGTTTTTAGTTAGTTATTTGATGCTATAAAAACGGTGCTGTTACGTCATGATTGACAGCTGTGATTGACAGGTTCTCTGAGCGAAGTAGTCACTGAAGCACCAACGGACTTTTTTTCGGGATATTCGGAGGATTGAGGAGATTGGAGCTTTAAATTACATATCTAAATTTCTATAATTAATTATTTCACACCGACATAATGGGTTGTTCTGCAGTAGAAAGTGCAGGGGCGTGTGCTTGCGATTGATTCTGCGAGAGTGAGGGCGGGGGCCTTGTTTTCGCGGCTTTACTTCCTGCTCACTACTGCGCATGACTGGTCCCGAAAACGCAAGTGCGCAGACTCAAGTTCCAAGATGTCAGCGCCATATCGGGACACTGGCGGCTTCAGTTCTCTCCGATGGAAAAGAGCGAAGGGGCGTCGTCCATCTTTTTTTACAGTCTATGGTTCTGTACCTGAGCTATGCACAATGACAATAAAGTTGAATCTTAATATGTTCATTGAGTTAACTCTAAAACATGAATTCTAATGAAAAAGGCAGAAGTCATGAACCCAATGCACTTTCACTATGCAAACTCAGATTTTATGCCATGTTTTCTATTATTTTAAACATAAAATGTATAAATTAAATTAATTAATAATAAAATATTTTTTACCAATATTCGTGATCTATATTTTCTTATTAGGATTTGTTCATTGGCCAGCTGACTAGTAGGTTAACGTCTTCCCGCCTAACGCCACATTATGTAACTGACAGGTTCGTTCATTAATTAAACTTTCACCAGCACCTGCCTATTATAGTGCCAGATAAACTGTAAGGAGCTTCTTATCTCATTCCACTTTTTTCAGGGAACAAGGGTTACACATGTAACCCGAGGCGTTTTCTCTATCAGATAAAGTACAGTTTTGCCATATATTAACATCATAGTTTGTTGATGCAGAAACATGAGTGAGGTGAGACGGGATCGGTCCATTTGGTGTGGATGCTGACAGTGATGTTCCTGTGTTCTGTGACAGAGTGCCCGTTCTCGATCCGTTCAGCATCACAGAATGTGTCACAGACACTCTAGAGGGGAAGCATTTATATTCACATCCAGGAAGAGGCTCTCCGTCATTAAAAAAAACTCTAATTTCTGTGTCAGGTTGACTTTCAAACAGTGGGGGATTTAGGCATGGGTACATGATTTCCTTTTTTTTATTCTTTTTTTTTTTCCAGATTGAGAGTCATTCAGAAACTGAAACTGCACGTTCTGAAGCATTGCAATGACAATTCTGTTTAATTAGAAAGAAGTGAAAGAAAGAGTGTGTTATGATATAAGCTGCACAGCCAATTCAGTCATTAGAGTCACAGACACAGAGGTGTACACACATTAAAAGTTACTTAGAAAGTTACTTTATTCAACGCAAACAGCTCTAACCATTTGAAATGGGGATCGGAGGAAGCAAAACCTGGGTTCTTCTTGCTGCTGGATCAAAAGACTGGGAAAATTACCGTCACCAGGTATTACAAACTCATATTTATAATAAAAAAGTGTTTTTAAAAACTAAAAGGCTTTTAAACGTGATAATATGATTGAACTATAAAGTTTCTCTCCTTCTCACTAGGCGGACGTCTGCCATGCATATCAGATCATACACGCATCAGGAATTCCAGATGAGCAGATTGTAGTGATGATGTACGATGACATCGCTTATAATGAGGAGTGAGTGATAAACTGTATACTCGTGTCATTTTCTGTCAAATAAGCTTCATCAATTCAATAAAATCAGCGTATCAGAGAGCATATGTGGGTTCATTGAGTTAACTCTAAAACCTGAATTCTAATGAGAACCCAATGCACTTTCACTATGCAAACTCAGATTTCATAGGGTTTGTTCATTGGTCAGCTGACTAGTTGGTTAATGTCTTCCTGCCTAACGCCACATGATGTAATTGATGGTTCATTCATTAGTTAAACCAGCACCTGCCTATTATAGTGCCAGATAAATTGTAAGGAGCTTTTCAATTTTATACAAATTGTTTTGGAATTGTCCAAAAAGCACCTTGTGTACTTTAATGCACAGAAATGTGACCTTTTGCACAAATGAGTTTTAAACCAATTGTAACAGTTCTTTTTTTTTTTTTTTTACCTTGGTTTATCCACTGAATTTCAGAACACCAGGTAATAGATATAGTTTTTGTCTAGGTTCGCTACGGCGGGCAAGACTGATATGACGCACAACACAGACTAGGAAATTATCTTGAAACAATGTTGTAATGTATTTGGGTTCATGTTATAATACCTGTTGGCCACTGGGAGCACCCCTGGACTGTTGGTTGTTCATGTTACCATGTGCAGATGAATAAAGAAGAGTCCAGTCTATGAATAGTGCAGACATGTCTCCGGCTTTTCGCGTGTATCTCTGAAACTCTACAGAACATATATGTTACTCTAGCATATTGATGCAGACATAACATAAATTGGCGACGAGAATAAAGTTCCCACTGCCAAATTATCGAGTCATCGGTCGAGCGAAAAGGATGGCTACGATCATCGGACAGGTCGAGGCATTCGACGAGGCAAGTGAGCAATGGCCTACGTATGTTGAACGTTTTGAACACTTTGTGGAGGCTAATGACATTAGCGAAGAAAAAAAAGTGCCAGTTTTTCTCAGTGTAATGGGGGCTTCGACTTATGGACTTTTGCGTAGTCTCATTGCACCAGTTAAGCCCGGGACTATGGAATATGAGGAGATTGTGAACACCCTCCAAGCACATTTTACCCCCAGGCCCATTGTGATTGCAGAGAGGTTCAAATTTCACAAACGAAATCAAGCTGAGGGGGAAGGTGTCGCACAATTCGTGGCGGTGTTAAAGAAACTGGCGGAGCACTGTGAGTTTGGCGACAATCTAAATGACACACTGCGAGACCGATTCGTGTGTGGCCTGAGTAGCGAGTCAATACAAAGGAAACTATTGACTGAGTCGGAGCTCACGTATAAAAAGGCTGTGGATATAGCGATGTCAATGGAGGCTGTATCTAGAGAATCACAGCACTTGAGCAACTCATTGAAGGTAAATGCCATTTCTCTGTCGTCAGAATCGTTCAAAGAGAAATGTTATAGATGTGGAAAGTCCAATCATATCCAAAGTGAGTGCTTTTACAAAGATCAAGTGTGTCACAAGTGTGGGAAGAAAGGCCACATTTCAAGTATGTGTAAAGGTAATAAGACAGAGGAGAAAACACTTAGAACTACAGTAAAAGGGAAAAGTGGAAAATGGAAGGGACAGACCAAGAAAAGACCAATTCACAGAGTGGATGCTAATATGAAAAAAAGTGAGGAAGAGACAAATTCGGACACGGATACGGAACTGACACTACACAAAGTGACAGCAACACTGCACAATGCTCCACGGGTGAACAAAATTAAAAGTGGAACTGATTTAGGGTCATCTGTAATAAAAGTGCAACCAAAAATTGAGGGATTGCCAATTGATATGGAAGTGGATACAGGGGCGGCGGTTTCCATTATCTCAAGTGAACTGTACAGAGATAAACTGAGTCATGTTCGACTACGCCAGACGAACGTTGTTCTCAAGACGTATACAGGCGAAGTTATTCCGCCAGAAGGCGTCATCAAAGTGCGTGTCAAGCTAAACAGACAAAGCGTACGCTTACCCTTGTATGTTGTTACAGGAAACGCAGCTTCTCTGTTGGGAAGAGAATGGCTTCGCAAAATTCGTCTAGATTGGCGTGAGATCAAAACTGTACGAGCAGTGCATCATGTTAATGAAGGGACATTTGACAGTCTTTTAAAAAGGTATGCCAAAGTATTCAGAGAAGATCTAGGGACATTCAATGAGTATACAGCTACCTTAAGTCTGAAACCGGGAACCCAACCAAGATTTTTCCAAGCTCGAGTGGTACCGTATGCCATCAGACCCAAGGTGGAAGAAGAAATCGATCGTTTACTGAAACAAGGAATCATTTCACCTGTGCGATTCAGTGAATGGGCAACCCCGATTGTACCGGTAATAAAAAAAAGTGGCAATATTAGGATCTGTGGCGATTTCAAAATAACAGTGAATCCAGCTCTGTGTGCAGAACATTATCCATTACCCCGAATTGAAGATTTGTTTGCTTCACTGGCTGGGGGACAGAGATTTAGCAAACTAGATCTGTCTCATGCCTACTTGCAGGTTCCTGTACATGAAGATTCACGTAAATATCTTACCATCACAACCCACAAGGGGATGTTTGTATACAACAGATTACCGTTTGGCATCACTTCAGCTCCATCGATATTTCAACGTGTCATGGAACAAGTGTTACAAGGACTTTCGGGTGTACATTGTTTTTTGGATGATATCCTGGTCACAGGAAAAGACAATACTCATCACTTAGCTAATCTGGAGGCTGTGTTGAGTCGGCTGGAGAAATGCGGACTTCGTGTGAAAAGAGAGAAGAGTGAGTTTTTCAAAACTTCATTGGAGTATCTGGGACATGTGATCGATGCATCAGGGCTCCACAAGTCCCCAGACAAACTGCGTGCCATCGCCGAAGCACCAGCTCCTGTTAATGTTAACCAACTTCGATCTTTTTTGGGACTGGTTAACTATTATGCAAGATTTGTGCCAAATATGGCCACGGTTCTTCACCCCCTGAATGCAATGTTACACAAGGATGTAAAATGGAAGTGGTTGCCAGAGTGTGAGAAAGCGTTTCAAGATGCTAAAACACAGCTGTTAACACCCAGTGTACTCACACATTATGATCCAAGACTCCCAGTTCGTTTAGCCTGTGACGCTTCACCGTATGGGGTGGGAGCCGTACTTTCCCACAGGATGCCGGATGGGCAAGAAAGACCCATAGCCTTTGCGTCCCGAACTCTGAGTAAACCTGAGCAAAACTATGCGCAACTAGAACGTGAAGCGCTAGGGATCATCTTTGGAGTAAGGAAGTTTCATACTTATCTATATGGACGTCACTTCACATTATTAACAGACCATCGTCCACTTACCACCATACTCCATCCTAATAAAGCAACTCCATCCATGGCCGCTGCAAGACTTCAGAGGTGGGCACTGCTGCTGGCTGCACATAATTACACAATTCAACATAGAAGTGCTACTGACCATGGGAATGCAGATGCATTATCGCGATTGCCACTGCCTGTACAGCACAAAGACAGGAAAGATGCAGTGGACGTTTACCTCATTAAGAAAATGGAGGCACTTCCAGTGTGTAGCAGCGATATCAGTAAAGGAACCAGAGCAGACCCAATTCTCTGTCGTGTGAAGGAGATGGTATCCAGTGGATCATTTCCATCTGCAAAAGACTCAGAAAATGTACTAAAACCATACCTCACAAGGAAGGAGGAACTTTCTCTGATGCAGGATTGTCTGATGTGGGGACAACGAGTTATCGTTCCACCGAATTTGAGACAACGAGTGTTGGAGGATTTGCACACAGGACATCCAGGTGTAGTGAAAATGAAGGCTCTAGCACGTAGCTACATCTGGTGGCCAAATATTGACTCACAAATTGAGGAAAAATCAAAGACATGCATGTCCTGTCAACAAAATCAAAAATCTCCATGTCTCTCACTTCTACATCCCTGGACATGGCCAGAAGCGCCTTGGCACCGAATCCACATTGACTTTGCTGGTCCATTTGAAGGACGAATGTTTCTGGTAGTTGTGGACGCACACTCAAAATGGCCAGAAGTTCATGTGATGGATTCGACAACTTCTTCCAAGACAATTCAAGTGCTGCGTGGTTTATTCAGTCGCTATGGTATACCTGAAACACTAGTTAGCGACAATGGCCCACAATTTACTTCAGAGGAGTTTGGATGTTTTCTGAAAACAAATGGTGTTAAACACGTCCGCTCTGCACCGTTCCACCCAGCCACCAACG
This sequence comes from Moxostoma hubbsi, assembly GCA_032164185.1. Classification (NCBI taxonomy): domain Eukaryota; kingdom Metazoa; phylum Chordata; class Actinopteri; order Cypriniformes; family Catostomidae; genus Moxostoma; species Moxostoma hubbsi. The sequence continues at coordinate 1,064,424 of JAVLUX010000173.1, read as the reverse complement.
GGTTGGCTGAGCGTTTCGTTCAGACCTTTAAACATTCACTGAAAGCATCCAAAGAATCAGTACCATTACAGCAGAGATTAGACTCTTTCTTGTTACAGTACAGGAATACACCACATAGCACGACAAAAGAAACACCTGCTATGTTATTCTTGCATCGCAGATTGAGAACACGGCTGGATCTATTGAAACCAAGTGTGAAACTGACTGTGGAGCAAGCACAAAAAGTTCAATGTTCTTACCGTGCTCTTCATGCCAAACACAGAGACTTCAATGTGGGTGATTCAGTGCTGGTCAGAGATTATCGACGGGGAGAGGAGAAGTGGAAAACTGGTACTGTTTCTTCTCAGTCAGGACCAGTGTCGTACACGGTTCAGGTGGATGGTTCACAAAGCTGGAAAAGACATGCAGATCAAATGTTAGACTGTCACCCAGCAATTACAGAAAACACAGAACTATCATCATCAGAGAATGGTACATCACCAACACTGGAGGTTAAGGGGCAAGAACTGTCTTTAACATCCAATGACACCGAACCAAATGCTTTAGATCAGCAGGTAACCAAGCTTGTTGAGCCAGCTACTGCTGCTTATCCAAATGTGAGAAGATTTCCTGTTAGAACCCGTAAATCACCTAACAGACTTGATTTATAAATGTGTAAAGGTTCTATACACAGTTGAATGGTTTAAAGGGTTATTTGTGAGTAGTTGTTGATTTGATATGTCACTCAATATTGTTTGCGGGTAGTCTCTAATTGGGAACTTCTAACTGTTATTCCTTAAGAAATGGAGGTTATTATGTTCAATGAAACACGGGGTAGACTGAATTAAGGAGGGAGAGATGTAATGTATTTGGGTTCATGTTATAATACCTGTTGGCCACTGGGAGCACCCCTGGACTGTTGGTTGTTCATGTTACCATGTGCAGATGAATAAAGAAGAGTCCAGTCTATGAATAGTGCAGACATGTCTCCGGCTTTTCGCGTGTATCTCTGAAACTCTACAGAACATATATGTTACTCTAGCATATTGATGCAGACATAACAAATGTTATATTTAGAAAGTGTATGCATGTGTCTGAAATGAAATTACAATACAGTAATAATTATAAAAATAAAAAAACAAAAATGAATGTTTTTACCCTTTTTTTAAGATCCTCTGAATACCTTTTTAATAAACCTTGCAATGTTATTTTAAGCTCTTTTATTATTTTACTTATAAATTATATAATTTTAAGGTTTAAATAATTTTTTCTATATTGATTTTATAGATATTTAGATATATTACTAATAGTTTAATAGCTTATTTTAGAGCTTTTGCTAATCTTTTGGAGTAGTTCTTCACTATTTATTTCTGATATGGAACTAATAACCCATATATAGAAATTACAAAGTCACAAAAACAGATTGAAATCAGTAAGGGAACAATTCAACAGCTTAACAACATTTCACATTCTGTGACGTAAAATTCTCAGTCCCTAGAAACTTGGTTGATGAATGTCCTTTGAGGCATCCAAAATAGATATAATAGTCACTGGTAGTAGGTAGTAATGCAAATAGAATCAGTAGAGAGGTAGTCAGTTCATCCTACCGATGAGAAATACCAAAAGAAATGAAGGGGCTCCACTTGATAGTAGACAGGCTCTATTCTGGTGATCAACTTCAGAATCTCTTCTTCTCTCTCAATAATCAGTCACTGGGTGGCTCGCCATCTCGGTTTTTGAAGGGTTCCATCCAATCATAAAACAAAACCTGACCGGTTTATACAAACAGTGTCTGAAGTATCAAAACAATTAACATTACTTCTATTTCTTTTTTTATACATTACTCTGTACATATATAAATACATGAACATGTGATCATGTGAAATTTTGCATTTAAGTGGAATATCACTTTAAACTGTGCACACTTTAACACTTAATGCACATAAATAATGCATAAAACAACATTCAGTTCCAATGAAATTAACACAATATTACTTTGAAACTCAACAAATCCGGGGAATTTTATATGCATTCACCATCAACATTAGATTTTACAGGTTCACAATCAGCAACCATCAGCGTCAAAATCAACAAATCACCACTCGAAAAGTGACCCAATATGATTGATTAATTGTTTACAACATAATATATCATATTATTTGAGCATATTAAAGGGTGATTTTAATATTTGCCGAACAGCAAAGCGTGTCTCTCTCTATTTCCGTGTCTCGTCTTTATGACATCACACACAGTTTTTCGGTCTCAACCTAAACTCGTCACACTTTCAATGTTGGATCATTTTTTAATTATTTTTTTTATTATTTTTAATTACACCATGGCTTTTATTAGACATATTGCATCTGTTTAGTATTTCTGTTGAAAATATAGTTATTGCAAATTATATTATTTTTCTAGTCAGCCAAATTATGACCTGTGTTACACCATGACAAAATGTCCTGCATTTTATTAGTGGCCTACATATAATTGAGAATCTAAAATATTTGACAACAAAACTTGTTTCAAAATCCAAACTATTTCTGATTAAATCCAGATTTACGATGTGGCCACACTTTATACTCATTTTTGATATTTATTTTCCCTGTAAAAGTGTTGTTAACAGAATGGCACATTCTAGAATTTTGATCTTTTTCTTTTTACAGAAATCCTGTGAAAGGGAACATCATAAATGTGCCTAATGGCCCAAATGTTTATGATGGTGTTCGGAAGGACTACACTGGAAATGTAAATAATTTATATATGTTTATTATTCCTGTACACTGTATTACCTATACAAAACACCAAGTGTAACGGTATAACCTAACAATAAAGAAATAAATGATATATATTATATAAACAGCATCTTCTGCTTTTTACTGTATTTAATAATCAGATTTTTGATAATCTAGGATAATATGTGTTTTTGACTTGACAGGATGTTTCAGCTGATAACTTTTTGGCTGTACTTCGAGGGGATTCTGCGGCTGTTCAAACTAAGAGACCAAAAAAGGTTCTGAACAGGTAGAGAAGATTATTAACATATATAGGGTTAATAAAACAAGCATTAATAACGTAAGTTAATAAAGGGGTAAATAATGTTTTTTTAATCCACCTCTCAGTGGCTCAAATGATACAATTCTCATCTACGTATCAGACCATGGGTCTCCAGGAATGTTTGCATTTCCAAAGTCCACAGTAAGTGTTTTTTTTTTGTTATGTTATTTCACCTCTATTGTTTTTGTAGATGAAAACATCAGTAACCATTTTTTTCTTTAATTTCAGCTTTATGCGACTGACTTGATTGATACAGTGACAAAAATGTCAAACAATCAGCAGTTTTCAAAAGTATGTATTTATTCACATTTCAACACATGCAGTTTGTATTTGGACTCAGTGTCAAAGATGAACATGATGACATTCAGTAAAGATTTTCAGCATATACTGTAAGTGATTGACAGTGGACTGACCACTGACCATATGGGAAAAAAGCATTCACTGCTCACCATTAAAATAATTTTCTTGCCTATTTTTAAGTATTACGTATTTTAATTTTCATGACAACTGAACACAATTTTATAAATAATTTTATTTGATTAAATATAACTCAATTCAATTTGATGGATTTTTGTTATTGTATGATAAATCATATATATATATGCCAACATACTGTATTTGTTTTGAGTGTAAACACTATAATTCGTCAATCCATGTTCAGATTAGGTAACGTCTTGGTTAATGTCATAACCTCCATTCCCTGATGGAGGGAACGAGACATTGTGTCGATGTAGAGACACTAGGGGTCGCTCTTTAGAGCCTGAAAACCTCTATTCTCTTGAGAAAAGGCCAATGCGAACTGGACAGGAGCAAACAAGCGTGCTGGGGAAAGGGAGGTCCCCGGGGAATTACCCAGTGAAGCAACGCCCATTTAACTCCCCAAATCACCTCCAGCGCCAGCCGGGCCGGCCTCATACCCGTGGGTAGAAGGTGCAGAGCGAGGGGGCGGCTAGAGTGGCTTTCCTGTTTTGGAAGAAGGAAAGCCACGACCGCAACCTTGCCATGGTCATATTCTCGCAATGAGAACATGAACCATCCACAAATACTGCCTCTGTATGATCTCTGCCCAGACACGTCAGGCAGCGCCCATGGCCGTCGGAGGCGGAGAGATCATGACCACATCCAGGAATCGCACAAAGACGGAAGCGTCTTTAAAAAGACGTTCAACATCAATATGTATGCTCTAATAGATCAAATATACTCTTTTAGCGCTGTCGAAGCTGGGGCGAAATCTGCACTCGTCGGGCAGAAGCAGAGAAATCCACTTGAAATCCACTGTATATACAACAGCATACACTTCTTAAAAGTTGAATGGAACAGCAGTAGTATTCAGCTCGCTGAGAATACAACCGCTCGGCTCTGAAGAAATAATCTGAATGAGAGTAGGCATTCCTTCTCCTTTTATACCCGTATGTCCGGGTCAGTGGCATGCAAATTCCCTTTGCCAATTCTCATTGGCCTTTTCAAAAGAATAGAGGTGTTCGGGGCTCTCAAGAGCGACCCCTAGTGTCACTACATTGACACAACATAGATTTGTTTTGGTGCTTTATCAAATACTTGGATATGTGTGTAAAAAAGGAAACTTTAGATGATAAATATGTCTCTTTTATTAGATGGTGATTTATATGGAGTCCTGTTATTCTGGATCAATGCTTCAGGGTCTTCCATCATCATGCAATGGTTTGTTTCTGTTAAATTAAAACCGTATAATTAATGTAAACGTACTATAATGATTTATTTTCTTTTGCTTATACACATATAGTCAATTGTGAACTACTCTGCAATTACCTAAACTGATTTGAGTTTCCTCATACATGAAAAACATATCGTATAAATTTAATGCCTTTATCTTTTTTTTCTTTTTCCTTTTTTAATAGTCTCTCATAAATTCAATTATATCTCATTTTATTGCAGTGTATGGAATTTCAGCCAGTAAACCAACAGAAAGCTCTTATGCATGTTTCTTTGATGAATGGAGGAATGCCTGTTTATCAGATGTATTCACAAACTGCCTGTTTCAACACATTAAGACGGTAGGCTTTACTTGAATATTGTGTTGCCTGCATAAACAATTATTCAGGGCTGTCGGTCAATTAAAAATATAACTACATGTCATGCAGATTAATTAATCGAATTATTCATATTTATCAATATTTGCTAGAAAACGCTCCCAAATAAAGTTAATGCAACATAAATACAAACAAATCAACTAAATAAATTAAATAAATTGCATTTTTAAGGCACATAAGGAAAGCATTGATGAGACAATACAAAAATTGCCTATATATGTCACTAAATTGTTTGTTTTATTCCCATATCATTGAATGTACCAGTCAAAGGTGGCCATTATGAAATTTAGGACTTAGCTCTTATTCAGTGGCTGCGCTGCTCGAGCATTTTTTTTTCAAGACTCGCTGACTGCCCCTTGCTGAAGCGGCTCATAAAAACACAAAGTTACATGTACTTCAAGTTGAATTGCTCCGAATCCGATGGTAGGAAAGATGTTTCTTTTTTTATAGAAATTACGTAGAGGTTAGACATGACTAATTGCATTATTAACACAAAATTTGTACATATGTAATCAATCACACTAAATTAATCGACAGCCCTAAAATCTATATTTCCTTGTGAAAATGTGAATACCATATGGCAACAGTTCATTTATTTATTGAATATTTTATTTTCTCTCCTCTTTCTTTTGGAAGCATGACCTTAGTAGCACAACTTTAGAAAGGCAGTTTCATTTCCTAAAGAACAGAGTCAAAAGCTCCACACCCTGCCAGTATGGGAATATGGTATGTACATAGTGTTCAACTGTTCTTTTTTTATTATTATTATTATTATTTCTCATATCAAACTAAATCTGAGAGCATCCGGAAGACAGATGTAACTCTCTTGACACTGCATTTGACTTTCAAAATATTTCCTCTTCAACACTGTGTGGGAGGCGTATGTTATGCCATGTTGTTTTTTTAGTTAGAGATTTTTCACTTTCTGTATAAGGTTAAAAAAACCTGCTCAACAGATGCCGTCACCATTGAATAATGACATTAAGACTAATTGCTGAAGTTCACATTTTCAGACTGTCAAAAAATTATATTTTTGACAATTTATATTTATTTATTAAATTACATCAAATTGAATTGTGAACTCTTTAAATATATGAAATTAATAAAAATTAAAATATTGTATTTTATTAAAGTTTATGCAATTAAATTAAGCAATTTTGTCATGAGATTAAAATGTGTAAATATTGTTTATTTTTTACTTGAACAGTTCCCCTTCTGTCACTCACTCGATGTTGTGTCGATGAAGTGACACTAGGGGTCGATCTTGAGAGCCCAACACACCTTCAGATCTTTGAGAAAAGGCCAATGAGAACTGGCAGGCAGAATTTAAATGCCACTCCCCTGACATATGGGTATAAAGGGAAGGAGGGCAGGGAATTAATTCAGATTTTTTTCTTCGGAGCCGAGCGGTCGCACTACAGCTTGCTGAGTCGTCTGCTCCTCACCACCTTCTCTCCTTCAGAGTGTTTGCTGTTGGATTTACGGGACTTTCCAGCGGTCTCTCTCTTTCTGCACTCCGCTGCAGATTACATATCTGGGCGCTTCGACAGCGCTATTGAAAGTCTATAATTTCTCTAAAAGAGTACCGAGGGAGCGCCTCCTCAGCTATCCCCCTTGCCGGCCCCGCTACCTACGAGTACGACTACTGATGTGGTTGACGCTCAGAACGTTACACAGGCTTCACTGGGTATGGTCCCAACAGATAATTCCCTGCGGGCCGCCCACCCCGACAGGCAGCTCGCCTCAGTGCCAGCCTAATGTCTCTCCCGGAGCTCGAGACCCAGATGAGATGTCGATCACTGCATCGGAAGGCTTCCTGGCGTTGTCGGATGCGGAAGCCTCGACCTGACTGCTGCTGGTTACGGTCCCACCGGGTAATTCCCTGCAGTCTGCCCACCCCATAGCATGCTTGCTGGCTTCTGTCCACCTCTGGGATGAGACAGGCAGCTCACCTCAGTGCCAGCCTTATGTCTCTCCCGGAGATCGAGACTCGTGGTTACGATGGACACCTCCAAGACCGGCTGGGGGCGCCTTGTGCAATGGGCACACAGCTGCGGGCTCCTGCACAGGTTCCCACTTGTGTTGGCACATCAATTGCCTCGAGTTGCTTCCGGTACTACTTGCCCTGCGGAGTTTTCGGCCGCTGATTCAGGGCATGCATGCCAAGACGGTTTACACTCTCATCTCATGTGACATCTCGCCCACTTCCTCCTCCTCTTGAGTCAGCAGCGGCTCAAGTCGTTGCACTACTCACATTCCGGGAGACCTCAACATCACAGCAGATGCTCTGTCATGGCAGGTAACGCTCAGAGGAGAGTGGAGACTCCACCCTCAGGTGGTCTGGCTGATTTGGAGTTGATTCGGCAAGGCACAGGTAAACCTGTTCGCCTCCCAGGAATCCTCAAACTGCCTGCTCTGGTATGCCTTGACGGGAGCTCACTTCGGCACAGACATGCTGGCACACAGCTGGTCCTGAGGGCTGTGCAAATATGCGTTCCCCACAGTGAGCCTACTTGCACAGGTTCTGTGCAAGGTCAGGGAGGATGAGGAGCAGGTCACACTTGTGGCTCTGTACTGGCCCACTCAGACCTGGTTCTTGGACCACACACTCCTCGTGACAGCTCCTACCTGGCGAATCCCCCTGAGGAAGGACCTTCTTTCTCAGGGATGGGGCACCCTCTGGCACCCATGCCCAGACCTCTGGAACCTCCATGTCTGGTCCATGGACGGGATGCGGCGGACCTAATTGGTCTACTGCCTGCTGTGGATAACAAGATCACTCAGGCCAGAGCCCCTTCTACAAGGCAGCTCTACTCCCTGAAGTGGCGTATCTTCGCTAGGGGGTGTTTTTCCCGAAGTGAAGACCCCAAGAGCTGTGCAGTTGGGTCAGTGCTTTCCTTCCTGCAAGAGAAGTTGTCCCCCTCCACTCTCAAGATCTATGTAGCTGCGATAGCAGCACACCACGACATGGTTCAAGATAAGTCTCTCGGAAAGCACAACCTGATCATCAGGTTGCTGAGAGGCGCCAGGAGGTTGAAACCTCCTAGACCGTGCCTTTTTCCCTCATGGGACCTCTCCGAGGTCCTTTTAGTCCTACGGGGAGCCCCCTTCAAGCTGAAGACTGCCCTTCTGACCGTGCTCACTTCCATCAAGAGGGTCGGGGACCTGCAAGCGTTCTCTGTTAGCGAAGAGAGTCTGGAAAACTGTCACGTTATCCTGAGACCCCGACCATGCTGTGTCCGGTGCACGCTTTGCGCATCTATTTGGATCACATGCAGAGTTTTAGACACTCTGAGCAGCTCTCTGTCTGCTTTGGTGGACAGCGGAAAGGGAACGCTGTCTCCAAACAGAGGCTTGCCAACTGGATCATGGATGCCATAGCGTTGGCCTACCAGGTCCAGTCAGTGCCCGCCCCTTTGTGGGTTCGAGCGCACTCCACGAAGAGTGTGGCATCCTCATGGGCACTAGCCAATGGCACCTCTATAGCAGACATTTGTATGGCAGTGGGCTGGGAAACACCCAATACCATTGCAAGGTTTTATAACCTCAGTCTCGTCTCGTGTTCTTTCAGGTGCAAACAGATAAGTACGTTTCTTTAAACGGACAGCTGGGTGGGTGTACCGCTTGTATATAGCGCCTTTCCCCTCCAAGAAGGTGAAGCCGTGCGCTCTTCTCTCCCATGTGTGTTCACAACTGCTGAACCCTGGATGCTTTTCCCGTTATGGGCAGGACTTACCACCGCGCCTTCACCATGTCCGGCCACTGGCCTGCATGGTGTGTCTGCCACTCTTTACCCTCCCCTCCTCTCTAGGGCAGGGTGTGACCTCTGCAGGATCTTTCCCCCTGAAAGAATAGGAACAGAAAAGAACCCAGCTGAAATCTATTTCTCCGCAGAGAAAACTTAGAGAGAAAAGACCGTGGATGGTGAGTGCTTGTGTTTCTACGCTCATAGTAGCTTGCCTACACCTGCATCGGCGTTTCATGTGGACCCCTAGTGTCACTTCATTGACACATCGTGGAGTGAGTGACTGTCGGTTACTGTCATAACCTCCGTTCCCTGATGGAGGGAACGAGACATTGTGTCCCTCCTGCCACAGACGGAATTTGACTGCTGTAACAGCAGGGACCTTGTCTTGGCTCCTCAGAGCAAAAACCTGAACGAATTCTCTGCCCTCCTTCCCTGTATACCCGTATGTCGGGGGAGTGGCATGCAAATTCAACTCGCCAATTCTCATTGGCTCTCCTTGTGTCAATTCATTGAGACAACATCTCGTTCCCTCCATCAGATGATTTGGGAAGTACCAAATATCTTAAAGTGATGTTTAACAGACTTTCAAGTACAGCATTTAAATAAATAAATTATTATATATAAATATAATTTCAGCAAACTGGTCAGGAAAACCTCTGCCAGTTTTGGGGAAATGTCCAGGCTGCTGGCACATGGGGGCAAGCTCATCACATCCAAGTGAACGATGCCATAGCCAGCCATAATGTACCTTTAAGAATTCAAGCAAACAGAATTCAAAGAGAGCGGGACCCCAGGAGAAAGCGGGCACACCAACAAAAATATGAGGAGCTTCAGCAAGTAAGTGCAGCACCTGGAATATGCATAAATATGTCAGTTTGATGGTGTTTTGGAAAGTAAAATGATGATGCCACAAGTCTAATAAAACAAGCATTTCTATTTTCTTAGTCCTGATTTTATGATACATTTAGGAAATAATAGATGTTAAGAATAGTTTAATGTTACAGTGATTTCTTTGGCGTGTCCCTGTGTAAAATACTACATTTGTTCATTCTTTAAAATGTGATTTAAAGAGGAAACTTTAAGATGTTGATGTTACTTGATGCTTTTTAACATACACCCTTTATGTCCAACAGACTACACGTAAAATCGAGAGAGTTGTATTGGAGATCCAGCAGCACTGTTCACATGGTTGTGCATCAACATCACGGAGACGTGCTGAACAGGGTTTTGCTTGTATGGAAAGAACTAAATTAGTGGGGCTCAAAACTGTTACGGAACATTTCAGGACATCCTGCTTTGACTGGCATGATGAGCAGGTGAATTTATTTTCTTTTTTTTATTATAAGCAGAAAACTAAATGACAACTATTAATATATAATGCAGCTTATTTGACTCTTTCATGTACATCTGCTCTCTCTTTTCTACAGTTTGTTATTGCCCTGCAACACACACATGTCTTTGCTGATCTCATTTTCTCTGGAACTGAAGAGTACAGGTAGCCTATATATTGTCATGATATAACTTACACATAAAGACATGAATATTGACATCTTAACTGGCCTTTAAACTGACTTTTGAGCAAAATTTCACCGTAGAATTTAGCTCTAACTGCTTCTCAATCATTTAAACACTGCCGTAAATTGGAGGAAAGAAATACAATAATATAATTTTACATTTACATGTAATAAACTTAACAGACAAGAATTTCAAGAGTTGGAGAACGGTAGAAAATGAGAATTTGTGGTCATAAATGGGTGTTTTCATAACATTTTAAAAGTGGAAAATGTTAATTCTCTGAAGTGGTTACATTAATACTTATAAAGTATGAATTTATGCATTTTGAGAAAATGTCATTATTATTAGTGAGAATTTAAGAGCATTGTTTGACTAATTAACACACACTGGGTTCAGATTTGAAACAGGAAGTTTAACTATTTTAAATTCTGTGTTATTTATTTCTGCTTGTGGTCATTCATATTGTCAAACAGCAAGTTTGTCTCTGTTTCAGAATCATGGAGGCCATAACAGCGGTCAGAGGAAGACACTTTTGAAGTCAATCATCTAATCAATCAATCAATCAATCAATCAATCAATCAATCAATCAAGTAATTAATCAATCAATCAATCAATCAATCAATCATCTAATCAATCAATCAATCATCTAAACAATCAATCAATCAATCAAGTCTTATTTTTAAAGCACATTTAAAAACAACACATATAGAACAAATCGCTTTATACAAGAAATATAATATATATATATAACCACATGCAAAAGCATGCACAATAAAGCATTAATAAAATATCATTATAGCAACAGAAATGATCATGATGAATGAATGCCTTCTAGTAATGTGGCACATAGGGAAACATGTTGGTCATGATGTAATTTTGTTTAATGCATGTAATTTGTGTAAAATTGATAAAATATTTGTATTACCGTGTTCCATTGTTTTATGTTTATTTCACCCTTTCACCCTAAACTTCAAACATTTTTACTGTGTAATGTGAAAAATATGAAATCTAAAAGCCAAATATCTCAATATATGTATAATATGCCAGAACAATCTTGTTCTCTATCTGACCATGAGCAAGTCACTGGATGATTCAAGGCACACAGTTTAAGAGAGAGTTAAGAGACAGTTCATATCTGTGTAAATGAAAAAGATTGTGTGCAGTCCCAACTAAACACTTCACTTCTTATTGCATTGCTTAAATTATGCATTTGTCAATAGGCAGCATCACTTAAGCAGCATTATTCATTTAACCAATCATGCACAAGCATATACAGTCCTCCAAAATTTTATGAAAAGACGAGAAGAAAACTGGTCAGGGAGGCTTCCAAGAGGCCTACAGCAACATTAAAGGAACAACAGGAATTTCTGGCAAGTACTGGCTTTGTGCTACATGTGACAACAATCTCCCGTATTCTTCATATGAATGGGCTATGGGGTAGGGTGGCAAGACTGAAGCCTTTTCTTACAAAGAAAAACATCCATGCCCGGCTGAAGTTTGCGAAAACAAACATCAAGTCTCCCAAAAGCACATGGGAAAATGTGTTATGGTCTGATGAAACCATGGTTTAACTTTTTGGCCAGAATTCCAAAAGGTATGTTTGACGCAAAAACAACACTGCACATCACCCAAAGAACACCATACCCACAGTGAAGCATGGTGGTGGCAGCATCATGCTTTGGGGCTGTTTTTCTTCAGCTGGAACTGGGGCCTTAGTCAGGGTGGAGGGAGTGATGAACCGTTCCAAATACCTGGCAATTTTGGCACAAAACCTTGAGGCGTCCGTTAGAAACCTGAAGATGAAGAGGAAGTTCACCTTTCAGAACGACAACGGCCCAAAGCACACATCCAAATCCACAAAAGCATGGCTTCACCAGAAGATGATTAACGTTTTGGAATGGCCCAGCCAGAGCCCAGACCTGAATCCAATTGAACATCTGTGGGGTGATCAGAAGAGGGCTGTGCACTGGAGATGTCCTCGCAATCTGACAGATTTGTAGCGCTTTTGCAAAGAAGAGTGGGCAAATATTGCCACGTCAAAATGTGCCATGCTAATAGACTCCTACCCCAAAAGACTGAGTGCTGTAATAAAATCAAAAGGTGCTTCAACAAAGTATTAGTTTAAGGGTGTGCACACTTATGCAACCAGGTTATTGTGAGTTTTTTTATTTTATTTTTTATTTTCCCCCTCAAAGATTTCAGTTTGTTTTTCAATTGAATTGTTCACATTATTCTGTTATGTTCTGACATGATTTATCTTTGTCTCATTCTTTTAAATCACAAGAACCTGGCATTTTAACAGGGGTGTGTAGACTTTTTATATCCACTGTATGTGGGGATTTAATTGGTTGGAAATCTGTGTAATAATCTATTACAGTGGGGCAGTGGTGGCTCAGCGGTTAAGGCTCTGGGTTACTGAGCAGAAGGTCGGGGGTTCAAGCCCCAACACCGCCAAGATACCACTGTTGGGCCCTTGAGCAAGGCCCTTGACCCTATCTGCTCCACGGGCACCATACCAGTCTTATATAATAAATGAAGAGTTGTTCCTCTCCACATCTGTGCACAAACTTATTGATTAAAAAGTAAATAGAATAGGAAGGCAAATACATCTGGTATGTGTGTGTGCCGATTGAGCCTAAAAATGTGAATTTTTGAGCTGAACTGCAGAATTAGAAAGAGGAGATAAGACTGTTTATTTGTAATTTTTTAATATTTGAAATGAAAGTCAGATGCAATATTCAAAATCTATATCATTTAACCATACTGTGACAGGGTGGAGGGCAGGGCCGGGTCATGATTATACACATCCGGTCACTTATCAGGCTAATTAAGCCTCAGAGATGCATAAAGGCCGGTTGCAAGCATTGCCTCTAATTCTTCCCTAACAATCTTTTTCTTGTGCTCAGGAAGATGATAGGGAAAGACACAGACACAGACACACATGACGGACATCTCCGTAAACGATCTCTCTCTTGTCGCACCACTATCCGCAATTGGCCTTTATCCCTCTCGGAAGATAATTAGCCTGATAAGTGACCGGATGTGTATAATCATATTATACAAAAGATTGACCAGAAACATAAAGGCCATTATTATCACAGCCGCTGAATAAAAGTCCCATCACACATCTAAACAATGAGTTTAATGCCAGTTACCAGTTGATCATTATCATGTAGCGTGGAAGAAGAAAATTCTATAGAAACTTAGAGTTCATTCATTGTGGAAATAGACTAGAATATAGTGAAGGAACTCAGGAGTAAAAGAAGCATTATCATCAAGGAACCACACAGACCAGGGGCCCCTGACACTTTCACTTTTTCAGGGGCCCATATACTGCATCTGTTAATGGAGGACAGGACATGGTTTAGTGCATATGTAAAATTGCAAAAGACAAAATATATATATATATATATATATATATATATATATATATATATATATATATATATATGCCTATAAAACATGCATATCTCAATAAATAAATACATTTGAAAAAAAGCATGTGTTGTAGACGGCATACTCAATGAGATGCTGAAACACATGGATCACAACTTTAGGCTGGCTACTCTAAAACTGTTCAATGATGTTCTGTGTGTGTGTTATTTCCCTGAGATCTGGAATCAGGGACTCATCAGCCCCATCTATAAGAGTGGGGATAAATTAGACCCTAATAACTACCGAGGCATCTGTGTGAACAGTAACCTGGGGAAGGACTTCTGCAGTAATTTAAACAGCAGACTTTTAGACTTCCAGCAGACTTCCTTATGAAGCACAATGCCTTGAGTAAATGTCAAATCGGATTCATGCCAAAATGTCGCACATCTGATCACATTTTCACCCTACAGACACTCATTGATAAATACGTACATCAAAATAAAAGACAAATCTTTGCTTGTTTTGTAGATTTTAAGAAAGCATTTGATTCAATCTGGCATGAAGGATTATACTTTAAACTTATTGACAGTGGTATAGGGGGAAAAGCTTACGATGTGAAGCAAAAAGCAAATCAATGTACACAGCCAGTCGCTGTTAAAATTGGCAACAAAAGAACCAAATTTTTCCTTCAACGGCGAGGAGTGAGACAGGGCTGCAGTTTAAGCCCCACCCTCTTCAACATGTATATCAATCAGTTGGCACAAACTATTGAACAATCTCCCGTTCGAGGTCTCACTTTACATGATATCGAAATAAAGTGTCTCCTCTACGCAGATGACCTGGTTCTCTTGTCGCCCACTAAAGAGGGGCTACAGCAGAGCCTGGCATTACTGGAGAGTTACTGTCAGACCTGGGCCCTGACAGTCAACCACCAAAAAACAAAAGTCATGATCTTCCAAAAGCGATCAGATCTCAGGGACTAACAAACATTTTTTCATTATCAAACAGAAGCATTGAAATCACAAAAACATACACTTACCTCGGCCTAAAAATCAGTTCTACCAGAAAGACTCGGGAGAATAATACTGAACAATTAACCATTTATTTACAGCTCGGCAAACAATATAAAGATAAAAGTTCTTTGGCGTAGGCCCCATCCGTAGCTCGCAATCCGGGGGTCCGGACTCTGCATTTCCTTCCTGGCAATGAAGGCAGGGGCGCAGCCGACCCCCAGTGAGGTATGGGAAGGGACCATCCTGGTGGTGGTGTGTAGGAAGGAAGGGATCATCTTGGTGGTGGGGAGGGTGGAGGAGAACGAAAGCGTCAGCATCTGTGAACTCAGACATGTGTAAGTACCCATCTTTTATACTGCAAGTGTTAGAACGCGATTGGATAGATGAGAAGGTAATGAGTGACGTAACAATTGAGTCTTCCTGGCAGAACTTATGCTAAAGCTTCCATTTCTACAGGTAATTTTGCTTTGGCTGTGAATGAACTCAAAGAGAAAGCACAAAGGGCATTTTATGCCATTAAAAAATCCATTCAAATTGATATTCCGATCAGGATCTGGCTCAAAATATTCAAATCAGTCATCGAACCAATTGCATTATATGGCAGTGAAGTGTGGGGTCCACCTGTAAAATTTGACTATTTAAATTGGGAAAAACATCCCATTGAAACTCTGCATCTGGAATTTTGTAAAAGAATAATTTGTCCAAAGAAAAGCCCCAAATAATGGATGCAGGGCAGAATTAGGCCAATACCCTCTCTTTTTGAACATTCAAAAAAGAGCCATCAAATTCTGGAAGCACCTAAATACAAAAAATTGAAATTGTTTATTCCCTAAAAAAACACCTAAAATTTTCAGCCCTTCTCTTCCCCACAGCAATTCATTCAGCAATTGTGGAGGTCCTATCCCCTCCCACTTCCCGATAATAAAACCTTCACTTTTTTTTCCCAGTTTACCCTTGCTGATGATACTTTTACATACTATATTTACAATTATGCATTTGGCAGACGCTTTTATCCAAAGCAACTTACAGTGCACTTATTACAGGGACAATCCACCCAGAGCAACCTGGAGTTCAGTGCCTTGCTCAAAGACACAATGGTGGTGGGTGTGGGGTTCGAACCAACAACCTTCTGATTACCAGATTACCAGTTATGTGCTTTAGACCACTACACCACCACCTCAGGTAAAAGTAGAGGTGGAGGTGTATGTTTTATGATCAACAAATCATGGTGTGATCAGAGGAATGTACATTTTATCAGGTCTTTCTGCTCTCCTGATCTGGAATATCTCATGCTTCTGTGTCGACCATTCTGGCTACCGAGGGAATTCACAGCGGTCATTATCACTGCTGTGTACATCCCCCCACAAGCCGACACAGACCGGGCACTCAGGGAACTGTATGGCAGTATAAGTGAGCAGGAAACCGCGCACCCTGAGGCTGCGTTCATTGTTGCCAGGGACTTCAACAAAGCCAACTTTAAAACAATAGCACCAAAATACCACCAACATATCAGCTTCAACACACGAGGGGACCGGGTTTTGGATCATTGCTATTTTCCTTTCCGGGATGGCTACAAATCCCTCCCCCGCCCACCATTTGGCAAATCCGACCACTCTTCCGTTCTGCTTCTGCCCGCTTACAGGCAGAAACTAAAACGGGAAGCACCCGCCCTCAGAACGATCCAGTGCTGGTCGGACCAATCAGACTCTATGCTACAGGACTGTTTTGATCACGCGGACTGGGAGATGTTCCGGTCTGCCTCCGATGACGACATCGAGGTTTACGCTGATAGCGTAACGTGTTTCATCAGGAAGTGCGTAGAGGACGTTGTTCCGACGAAAACTATACGGATCTACCCCAACCAGAAACCCTGGGTTAACGGCGATGTTCGCGCGGCACTTACTGTGCGGACCACCGCTTTTAATTCCGGGAACGCGGAGGAGCGTAAACAAGCCAGTTATGCCCTCCGTAACTCCATCAGTACAGCCAAACGCCAGTACAGGCACAAAATTGAAGGACAGTTCAACACCACTGACTCCAGAAGTATGTGGCAGGGAATTAACACCATCACGGTCTATAAACGGAATAAAAACTCTGCCATGAACACTGTTGCCTCTCTCCCGGACGAGCTTAATACTTTTTATGCTCGTTTTGAGGACAACAACAACACCGCCCTCGCGGAGAGAGCACTCGCGGCTGATACTACAGAGGTTGGTTCACTCTCCGTCTCTGTTGCGGATGTAACCCGATCCTTTCGATGGGTGAATATCCACAAAGCCGCGGGTCCAGACAGCATTCCGGGCCGCGTCATCAGAGCATGCGCGAACCAACTGGCTGGTGTTTTTACGGATATTTTCAACCTGTCCCTCTCCCTGTCTGTAGTCCCCACATGCTTCAAAACATCAACCATTGTGCCTGTACCGAAGCAATCAAAAATCACTTGCTTAAATGACTGGCGTCCTGTTGCCCTCACCCCCATCATCAGCAAATGCTTTGAGAGGTTGATCAGAGATTACATCTGCTCTGTTCTGCCCACCTCTTTGGACCCATTGCAGTTTGCCTACCGTAACAACCGCTCCACTGATGATGCCATTGCATCTACAATACACACTGCTCTATCCCAACTGGAAAAAAGGAACACGTATGTGAGAATGCTGTTTGTAGACTACAGCTCAGCATTTAACACCATAGTGCCCTCCAAGCTTGATGTGAAACTCTGGGCTCTGGGCTTAAACAGCTCGCTGTGCAGCTGGATCCTGGATTTCCTGTCAGGCAGACGTCAGGTGGTTAGAATGGGCAGCAACATCTCCTCATCACTGACCCTCAACACTGGAGCCCCGCAGGGCTGTGTTCACAGCCCACTCCTGTATTCCCTTTACACACATTACTGTGTGGCGACACATAGCTCCAATGCCATCATTAAGTTTGCTGACGATACGACGGTGGTAGGTCTGATCACTGACAATGATGAAACAGCCTACAGAGAGGAGGTGCACACTCTGACTCTCTGGTGTCAGGAGCACAACCTCTCCCTCAACGTCAGTAAAACCAAGGAGCTTGTAGTGGACTTCAGGAAGAAAGACAGAGAACACAGCCCCATCACCATTAATGGAGCACCGGTGGAGAGAGTCAGCAGCTTCAAGTTCCTCGGTGTCCACATTACTGAGGAACTCACATGGTCCGTCCACACTGAGGCCGTTGTGAAGAAGGCTCACCAGCGCCTCTTCTTCCTGAGACGGCTGAGGAAGTTTGGAATGAACCAACACATCCTCACACGGTTCTACACCAGCACTGTAGAGAGCATCCTGACTGGCTGCATCACCGCCTGGTACGGCAATAGCACCGCCCACAACCGCAAAGACCTGCAAAGGGTGGTGCGAACTGCCAGAAACATCATCGGAGGTGAGCTTCCCTCCCTCCAGGATATATATAACAGACAGTGTGTGAATAAAGCTCGGAGGATTATCAAAGACTCCAGCCACCCGAGTCATGGGCTGCTCTCACTGCTTCCATCAGGCAGGCGGTATCGCAGCATCAGGACCCGCACCACCCGACTACATGACAGCTTCTTCCCACAAGCAATAAGACTTTTGAACACTTGATCTCTCATGATCTACAATCAGCACTGCACTTTATTAATCTTCATTCTGTCAAATATATTCTCGCTCCCAATTCAGTTAGTGTATATATTTATTTATACCCTTATCTAGTGTATGTGTATTCTACATTGTGTGTATTGTGTACATTTGATATGTAAATTGTTGTGTAAGTATGTGTATATTTGTTATGTAAATTGTGTTGTGTAAATATGTTGTTATTGTAAAGTGGTTTATGTCTCGTCACTGTCATTACTGCAATGTTGCTCGGAACTGCACACAAGACTTTCACCTACTGTTGCACTCATGTACACAGTAGTGTGACAATAAAGTGATTTGATTTGATTTGATTTGATTTGACAATAATTGAACATATGACATAAAAGTGTCACCAAAACCAAATTTCTGTAAGACATTAAAAAGATAACCATGATCAACTCAATCAAAAGCTTTCTCTTGATCTAATGACAAAATACCAATGTTAGAATTATTAAGATGGTTAAAATCAATTATATCCCTCACAAAAAAAAGACTGTCCATAATCGACCGATTAGGAATACAATATGTCTGGTCCTTCTGAATTATTGATTCCAAGTGGCACTTGAATCTGTTTGCTAAACATTTTGAGAATATTTTGTAGTCCAGACACAACAAAGATACTGGTCTCCAATTTTTCAGAAGTCCAAGATCTCCTTTCTTTGGGATTAAGGATAGTACTGCACGTCGACAACTTGTAGGAAGTGACTTGTTTTCAATGCTTTCTAAAAGTACTTCATATATGTCTTGGCCAAGAATCTCCCAAAAATGTTTAGAAAACTCTGCAGATAGTCCATCAATACCTGGGGATCGACCAGTAGACATATGTTGCATTGCCTCTGTGAGCTCCAGCAATGTAATTGGTTTGTCCAAGGACATTTTTTGCTCCTTTCTTAATTTGGGTAATTCATTTAATAGAGCTGAACCATTCCCAGAATCACAATACTCAGCATCATATAAGTTCCTATAAAAATCTGCTGCCAGCTTCTTTATTTCTGCAGGATCTGATGTAAGAGTCCCGTCATTATGACGAAGGTGGTACATTTGCTTTTGCTGGACACTTTTCCTTTTTTTGTAAAAGATCTTTCTGTTCAGATCCATTGTTATTAAAATGTGCACTCTCCAACATTTCAATGTCTCTTTGAAGATTTTTCACTGTCGCTTGCACCATTGATGTATTATGTGAATTGTAATTTTGACAAAACATTTTTATATTTGCTTTACCCACATCACACCATTGACCTAGATTTTCAAAAGAATTCTTTTTTAGTTTCCAAATATTCCAAAAAATCTTAAATTTTTCACAAAAAGAGGCATCTTGCAATAATTTAAGAATAAGATGCCAATAGTTTTGAACATTTCTTTAAATTAAAATAAAAAACAATCAAATGATGGTCTGAAACCCCACTGGGTGAAATAAAAACATTCATCACTCTATTATTCCACATCTTATCCAAATAAAATCTATCTAACCTTGCCCCACTTATCCTATTATCAGAGATTTTAAGCCACGTGTATTGTTTTACTCGTAAATTCCTACTTCTCCATATGTCTACCATATCAAATTTAGTTAAAATTTTTGACAACACTGTACTTGATTCATTATGTGGCTCCTCCCCATTTCTATCAACTGTAAAATCAATGGTACAGTTCCAATCACCTCCAATAATAAAACATACATTATTTTTATCAAATTTCTGAATTGCTTTTTCCAATTTTTTAAAAACCTCTATTCGCTCAGGACCAACATTCGCACCGAATAGACGGCAATAGACGGCTATAGACGGCTTGTTAATAAATATTAACAAGTACAAAACTGGTACCAATAAACTCTGAGTTAATAATATTCTGCCTTTTACAATCACTTCTGAAGCTACAATATTTATATCATCATTTTTTTAAATTAAAATAGCTATCCCAGCACTATTGTTTGTCCCATGGCATAGAATAGATTTTCCTTCCCACCTCATACCCCATTCAATTTCATTATTAATATCAGTATGTGTCTCTTGCAGAAAAGCTATATTAATCTTTTTAATTCTAATCAACTCTGATACCCTGGAACTCCTCACAGAGTCACAACTTGGCTGCCCCAGCCACATCATTATACACACAGGCACAAATGACCTGAGGAGCCAGCAGGACGGGGTGGCTGATTCTCTGAGAGCTGTTCTGGAGAAAGCGAGACATTCCTTCCCCAGTTCAAAAATTATCTTCTCCACTCTGCTCCCAACAAAAGATTTTTATCCTCAGACAATCACCAAAATAAATGCCAGCATCTCAAGACACTGCACCCTACTGCCTAATGTCCACCTGGCACACCACACAGACCTGGACACAAGCTGTCTGTATGATCATGTCCATTTATACTAGAATGTTGTACATGTGCTGGCAAAAAGAATGAAAGATGTTGCTCTAAATCGGAACAATCAGAGAAGCCCCCGTTGGAGCAGAACAAACCCAAGCCAGGAAATCCAACAAGACGCAGGTCAGAGAACAATGCCCCATCCAACAAGACATCCAGAGCCACACCCAGAGATACAGCACCCAGAGGGGAGCCATGTGGTCAGAGACTGCCCTGCGAAATCCCCAAACACCCAGCACCTGCAGGGTACCCCACAGCACTGAACCACCCTCCACAGCACACCACACCCCAGCCAGGTAAACTGAGCTATGCCCAGGCTCTCAGTGGAGAAGCAAACCGAGGCAACACTGAACTTCAGGACATCCAGCACATGCTGAGCATCATCTGCTCACGCTTACTGTCCCACATGGGGCAGCGGTAAGAAATGAGGAGAGAGAAATATTAATGAATTAAATTAAATAAAAAAAATAAATAATAATAAATTGGTGATCTTAAATAATTATATTTTCACTATTCATTGTTTCTGCATAGTTTTTGGTCTTTTATGTCTTTCTCTTTTCTAACAATGGCAAACAAATCCAACAGACAATCTTTAGATGAAATCATTTTGCATTTCCATGTGTAATATACAAGGTCTGAGCTCCTCAGCTTTTGGCCTCAAGAGTCGAAACTGTGATTTCATCAGAGAATTTCAAGAAGAAGATGTCATTATTTTACAAGAAACATGGAGTCGAGGTGATGAGTCATCAGTAAAACTCACATCAGTTAAACAGGGAAGAGACTCAGGAGGGATGTTAATCTGGATTAAATCTGAACTATCCTGTGCCATAGAATAAATACAAACTGAACAATATCATCTATGGCTGAAAATAAAAAAAGTGCATAATGTTCACCTCAAAATCTGTCTTTCTGTGTGCGATCTATATTCCCCCTCTTGAGTCACCCTATTTCCAGGAAGGAACCTTTCCTACCATAGAGAGAGAAATCAGTCATTTCCAGATTTCACAGACACATACGATGACCGATTCATTACTAGGAATAATGTTATTTTTCCCTGTCATGCCCCTAAACAGAACAATAACATGGCAACAAACACCCATGGAAAGCAGCTGCTGCAGCTCTGTCGGAGTCTGGGTCTGTACATCATCAATGGAAGACTAAGGGGAGACTCTTTTGGACGGTACACCTACAGCTCAGCTCTTGGTAGCAGCACAGTCGACTATGCAATAACACATCTGGACCTTTCTTCTTTGAGAGCATTCACAGTCAAACCCTTTACAGCTTTCTCAGATCACAGCCAAATTACCCTGTATGTCAAACAGTCTGAATCAACAACCAAAACAACAATCACAACAGCACACACAATGAGCAGAATACGATCATTTAAATGGACGGATAACAGCATCAAAGACTACACAAATGCAATTACACTTACAGAGATACAATCTCTCTTACTTTCTTTCCAAATACAGCAATACACTAAAAATAATGATGGTGTAAATCAGGCAGTAAAAGATCTAAATACCATTTTCTACAAAATTGCACAAAGGAGCAATTTGGCACAAATCAAACCTAAGAAAAATAAATTAGATACAGACAAATGGTTTGATTCAGACTGTAAGACTCTGAGGACGAACCTCCGAAAATTATCCAACCAAAAACACAGACAACCAGATAATCAGGACCTACGCCTCCGTTACTGTGAGGCACTAAAACAATACAAACACACACTCAGAAGGAAAAAAGAACAGTTCTTACAGAGCCAGCTTCAAGAAATTGAAGAATTAGTCAACTCAAATAAATTCTGGGATAAATGGAAGTCACTATATAAATCAAATGATGAATTGGCAAGACAAGATGGAGAACTGTGGAAAAATAATTTCCAAGATCTATATCGCACAACCCAAAATCATGATCAAAGTGACATTATTAAAAAATTAGAAGAGTTTGAAAAATCCATTAAAGAAAACCAAAACCCATTAGACTTTCCAATCACAATGAAAGAACTGGAAGACAAAATCAGTGTCCTAGAGTCCAAAAAAGCATGTGGTGTAGACGGCATCCTCAATGAGATGCTGAAACACATGGATCACAACTTTAAACTGGCGACTCTAAAACTGTTCAATGATGTTCTGTGTGCCGGTTATTTCCCTGAGATCTGGAATCAGGGACTCATCAGCCCCATCTATAAGAGTGGAGATAAATCAAACCCTAATAACTACCGAGGCATCTGTGTGAACACTAATCTGTGGAAGGTCTTCTGCTGTATTTTAAACAGCAGACTTTTAGACTTCCTTATGAAGATGCCTTGAGTAAATGTCAAATTGGATTCATGCCAAAATGTCACACTTCTGATCACATTTTCACCCTACAGACAATCATTGATAAATACGTACATCAAAATAAAAGACAAATCTTTGCTTGTTTTGTAGATTTTAAGAAAGCATTTGATTCAATCTGGCATGAAGGATTATACTTTAAACTTATTGACAGCGGTGTAGGGGGATAATCTTATGATGTCATCAAATCAATGTACACAGCCAGTCAATGTGCTGTTAAAATTGGCAACAAAAGAACCAAATTTTTCCTTCAAAGGCGAGGAGTGAGACAGGGCTGCAGTTTAAGCCCCACCCTCTTCAACATGTATATCAATCAGTTGGCACAAACTATTGAACAATCTCCCGTTCGAGGTCTCACTTTACATGACACAGAAATAAAGTGTCTCCTCCATGCAGATGACCTGGTGCTCCTGTCACCCACTAAAGAGGGGCTACAGCAGAGCCTGGCATTACTGGAGAGTTACTGTCAGACCTGGGCCCTGACAGTCAACCACCAAAAAACAAAAGTCATGATCTTCCAAAAGCGATCAGATCTCAGGGACTAACAAACATTTTTTCATTATCAAACAGAAGCATTGAAACCACTAAGACATACAATTACCTCAGCCTAAAAGTCAGTTCTACAGGTAATTTTGCTTTGGCTGTGAATGAACTCAAAGAGAAAGCACAAAGGGCGTTTTATGCCATTAAAAAATCCATTAAAATTGATATTCCGATCAGGATCTGGCTCAAAATATTCAAATCAGTCATCGAACCAATCGCATTATATGGCAGTGAAGTGTGGGGTCCACCTGTAAAATTTGACTATTTAAATTGGAAAAAACATCCCATTGAAACTCTGCATCTGGAATTTTGTAAAAGAATAATTTGTCCAAAGAAAAGACCCAAATAATGGATGCAGGGCAGAATTAGGCCAATACCCTCTCCTTTTGAACATTCAAAAAAGAGCCATCAAATTCTGGAAGTACCTAAATACAAAAAATTGAAATTGTTTATTCCCTAAAAAAAACACCTACAATTTTCAGCCCTTCTCTTCCCCACAGCAATCCATTCAGCAATTGTGGAGGTCCTATCCCCTCCCACTTCCCGATAATAAAACCTTCACTTTTTTCCCAGTTTACCCTTGCTGATGATACTTTTACATACTGTTCAATAGCCTTTGTTAACACTGTAACATCATTTTGATTTGTAATAAAAACTGTAATGTCATCAGCATAAGCTGATAGTGACACTCTAGAATTACATATTACATTTACATTACATTTACATTTATGCATTTGGCAGACACTTTTATCCAAAGCGACTTACAGTGCACTTATTACAGGGACAACCCCCCCGGAGCAACCTGGAGTTAAGTGTCTTCCTCAAGGACTCAATGGTGGTGGCTGTGGGGATCGTACCAGTGACCTTCTGATTACCAGATTACCAGTTATGTGCTTTAGACCACTACCACCACCACCACCACCACCACCACCACCACTCCCTATTATTCCAGGAACTGAAATTCCACACAAATCTCTTCTTAGCCTACACAAAAAGGTTCATCCACAAGGCTGTACAATTGCCCAGAAAGTGGGCAGCCTTGTCTAATACCTCTTAATATTGGTATTGGTGCACTTAAACCACCACATGCTTTAACTATTACAAAGGCATTAGAGTACAATAATTGAACATATGACATAAAAGTGTCACCAAAACCAAATTTCTGTAAGACATTAAAAAGATAACCATGATCAACTCAATCAAAAGCTTTCTCTTGATCTCATGACAAAATACCAATGTTAGAATTATTAAGATGGTTAAAACCAATTATATCCCTCACTAAAAAAAGACTGTCCATAATCGACCGATTAGGAATACAATATGTCTGGTCCTTCTGAATTAATGATTCCAAGTGGCACTTGAATCTGTTTGCTAAACATTTTGAGAATATTTTGTAGTCCAGACACAACAAAGATACTGGTCTCCAATTTTTCAGAAGTCCAAGAACTCCTTTCTTTGGGATTAAGGATAGTACTGCACGTCGACAACTTGTAGGAAGTGACTTGTTTTCAATGCTTTCTAAAAGTACTTCATATATGTCTTGGCCAAGAATCTCCCAAAAATGTTTAGAAAACTCTGCAGATAGTCCATCAATACCTGGGGATCGACCAGTAGATATTTGTTGCATTGCCTCTGTGAGCTCCAGCAATGTAATTGGTTTGTCCAAGGACATTTTTTGCTCCTTTCTTAATTTGGGTAATTCATTTAATAGATCTGAACCATTCCCAGAATCACAATACTCAGCATCATATAAGTTCCTATAAAAATCTGCTGCCAGCTTCTTTATTTCTGCAGGATCTGATGTAAGAGTCCCGTCATTATGACGAAGGTGGTACATTTGCTTTTGCTGGACACTTTTCCTTTTTTTGTAAAAGTTCTTTCTGTTCAGATCCATTGTTATTAAAAAGTGCACTCTCCAACATTTCAATGTCTCTTTGGAGATTTTTCACTGTCGCTTGCACCATTGATGTATTATGTGAATTGTAATTTTGACAAAACATTTTTATATTTGCTTTACCCACATCACACCATTGACCTAGATTTTCAAAAGAATTCTTTTTTAGTTTCCAAATATTCCAAAAAATCTTAAATTTTTCACAAAAAGAGGCATCTTGCAATAATTTAAGAATAAGATGCCAATAGTAATTTGGTTTTGAACATTTCTTCAAATTAAAATAAAAAACAATCAAATGATGGTCTGAAACCCCACTGGGTGAAATAAAAACATTCATCACTCTATTATTCCACATCTTATCCAAATAAAATCTATCTAACCTTGCCCCACTTATCCTATTATCAGCGATTTTAAGCCACGTGTATTGTTTTACTCGTAAATTCCTACTTCTCCATATGTCTACCATATCAAATTTAGTTAAAATTTTTGACAACACTGTACTTGATTCATTATGTGGCTCCTCCCCATTTCTATCAACTGTAAAATCAATGGTACAGTTCCAATCACCTCCAATAATAAAACATACATTATTTTTATCAAATTTCTGAATTGCTTTTTCCAATTTTTTAAAAACCTCTATTCGCTCAGGGCCAACATTCGGTGCATAAATATTAACAAGTACAAAACTGGTACCAATAAACTCTGAGTTAATAATATTCTGCCTTTTACAATCTCTTCCGAAGCTACAATATTTATATCACTATTTTTTTTAATTAAAATAGCTATCCCAGCACTATTGTTTGTCCCATGGCTTAGAATAGATTTTCCTTCCCACCTCATACCCCATTCAATTTCATTATTAATATCAGTATGTGTCTCTTGCAGAAAAGCTATATTAATCTTTTTAATTCTAATCAACTCTGATACCCTGGAACTCCTCACAGAGTCACAACTCG
The DNA here is from genome assembly GCA_032164185.1 of Moxostoma hubbsi. NCBI lineage: Eukaryota > Metazoa > Chordata > Actinopteri > Cypriniformes > Catostomidae > Moxostoma > Moxostoma hubbsi. The sequence continues at coordinate 1,037,945 of JAVLUX010000173.1, read as the reverse complement.
GCTGCCCCAGCCACATCATTATACACACAGGCACAAATGACCTGAGGAGCCAGCAGGACGGGGTGGCTGATACTCTGAGAGCTGTTCTGGAGAAAGCGAGACATTCCTTCCCCAGTTCAAAAATTATCTTTTCCACTCTGCTCCCAAGAAAAGATTTTCATCCCCACACAATCACCAAAATAAATGCCAGCATCTCAAGACACTGCGCCCTACTGCCTAATGTCCACCTGGCACACAACACAGACCTGGACACAAGCTGTCTGTATGATCATGTCCATTTATACAGGTTTTTTGTACATGTGCTGGCAAAAAGAATGAAAGATGTTGCTCTAAATCGGAACAATCAGACAAGCCCCCGTTGGAGCAGAACAAACCCAAGCCCAGGAAATCCAACAAGACGCAGGTCAGAGAACAACGCCTCATCCTACAAGACATCCAGAGCCACACCCAGAGATACAGCACCCAGAGGGGAGCCACGTGGTCAGAGACTGCCCTGCGAAATCCCCAAACACCCAGCACCTGCAGGGTACCCCACAGCACTGAACCACCCTCCACAGCACACCACACCCCAGCCAGGTAAACTGAGCTACGTCCAGGCTCTCAGTGGAGAAACAAACCGAGGCAACACTGAACTTCAGGACATCCAGCACATGCTGAGCATCATCTGCTCACGCTTACTGTCCCACATGGGGCAGCGGTAAGAAATGAGGAGAGAGAAATATTAATTAATTAAATTAAATAAAAAAAATAATAATTATATTCTCACTATTCATTGTTTCTGCATAGTTTTTGGTCTTTTATGTCTTTCTCTTTTCTAACAATGGCAAACAAATCCAACAGACTATCTTTAGATGAAATCATTTTGCATTTCCATGTGGAATATACAAGGTCTGAGCTCCTCAGCTTTTGGCCGAAAGACTCGAAACTGTGATTTCATCAGAGAATTTCAAGAAGAAGATGTCATTATTTTACAAGAAACATGGAGTCGAGGTGATGAGTCATCAGTAAAACTCACATCAGTTAAACAGGGAAGAGACTCAGGAGGGATGTTAATCTGGATGAAATCTGAATTATCCTGTGCCATAGAATAAATACAAACTGAACAATATCATCTATGGCTGAAAATAAAAAAAGGCATAATGTTCACCTCAAAATCTGTCTTTCTATGTGCGATCTATATTCCCCCTCTTGAGTCACCCTATTTCCAGGAAGGAACCTTTCCTACCATAGAGAGAGAAATCAGTCATTTCCAGATTTCACAGACACATACGATGACCGATTCATTACTAGGAATAATGTTATTTTTCCCTGTCATGCCCCTAGACAGAACAATAACATGGCAACAAACGCCCATGGAAAGCAGCAGCTGCAGCTCTGTCGGAGTCTGGGTCTGTACATCATCAATGGAAGACTAAGGGGAGACTCTTTTGGACGGTACACCTACAGCTCAGCTCTTGGTAGCAGCACAGTCGACTATGCAATAACACATCTGGACCTTTCTTCTTTGAGAGCATTCACAGTCAAACCATTAACAAAATCAGTCCAAAAAAGCATGTGTTGTAGACGGCATACTCAATGAGATGCTGAAACACATGGATCACAACTTTAAACTGGCGACTCTAAAACTGTTCAATGATGTTCTGTGTGCCGGTTATTTCCCTGAGATCTGGAATCAGGGACTCATCAGCCCCATTTATAAGAGTAGAGATAAATTAGACCCTCACAACTACCGAGGCATCTGTGTGAACAGTAATCTGGGGAAGGACTTCTGCAGTAATTTAAACAGCAGACTTTTAGACTTCCTTATGAAGCACAATGCCTTGAGTAAATGTCAAATCGGATTCATGCCAAAATGTCGCACATCTGATCACATTTTCACCCTACAGACACTCATTGATAAATACGTACATCAAAATAAAAGACAAATCTTTGCTTGTTTTGTAGATTTTAAGAAAGCATTTGATTCAATCTGGCATGAAGGATTATACTTTAAACTTATTGACAGTGGTATAGGGGGAAAAGCTTACGATGTGATCAAATCAATGTACACAGCCAGTCAATGTGCTGTTAAAATTGGCAACAAAAGAACCAAATTTTTCCTTCAATGGCGAGGAGTGAGACAGGGCTGCAGTTTAAGCCCCACCCTCTTCAACATGTATATCAATCAGTTGGCACAAACTAGTGAACAATCTCCCGTTCGAGGTCTCACATGATATCACATGAGCTTACATGATATCGAAATAAAGTGTCTCCTCTATGCGGATGACCTGGTGCTCCTGTCGCCCACTAAAGAGGGGCTCCAGCAGAGCCTGGCATTACTGGAGAGTTACTGGCAGACCTGGGCCCTGACAGTCAACCACCAAAAAACCAAAGTCATGATCTTCCAAAAGCGATCAGATCTCAGGGACTAACAAACATTTTTTCATTATCAAACAGAAGCATTGAAATTACAAAAACATACACTTACCTCAGCCTAAAAATCAGTTCTACAGGTAATTTTGCTTTGGCTGTGAATGAACTCAAAGAGAAAGCACAAAGGGCGTTTTATGCCATTAAGAAATCCATTAAAATTGATATTCCGATCAGGATCTGGCTCAAAATATTCAAATCAGTCATCGAACCAATTGCATTATATGGCAGTGAAGTGTGGGGTCCACCTGTAAAATTTGACTATTTAAATTGGGAAAAACATCCCATTGAAACTCTGCATCTGGAATTTTGTAAAAGAATCATTTATGTCCAAAGAAAAGCCCCAAATAATGGATGCAGGGCAGAATTAGGCCAATACCCTCTCCTTTTGAACATTCAAAAAAGAGCCATCAAATTCTGGAAGCACCTAAAGACAAGTGACCCCAACACATCCCATTATAAAGCCCTAAAACACCAAGAGCTGAGCTCAGTGAAGAGTCCCCTATGCCAGCTTGTCCTGAGACTGACTGAAGTCACACCTGAGGAGATCGGCCAGTCTCAGGATAACGGCACACTCACAAACATTCGGCCTAACCAAATTATACACAAAGAAAAGGAAAAATACCATTAAAACTCAACACAAACTGGAATGTTATTCGGCACTAAATCGAGAGTACACGGTGGCAAACTATCTGACCACAGTGACTGACAGAAAATGAAGAAAAGCACTGACGATGTGCAGACTCAGCGAGCACAGTCTGGCCGTAGAGACGGGCCGCCGCAGACAGACATGGCTGCCCCGCGAGGACAGACTGTGCTCCCAATGCATCCTGGGAGTGATTGAGACAGAACTGCACTTCCTCACAGAATGCCCAAAATACCAACCAATTAGAAACAAATATTACCACAAAATTAACAACATATGTCCAGATTTCAATGACTGTACCCCGACACAAAAAATGTGTTTTATTCTGGGTGAAAAAGAGGAATGTGCAAATATAGCTGCAAGATTTGTAGTATCCTGTAGAAACCTGCGGGACAACCAGAACTCAACCAATAACAACACATGATGTATCGATGACCCCTGACCCCAATCCCCTACCCCTGTTACTGACCCTATATAATGTTACATGTTATTTCTTTATAGTTATTATTGTTGTCATGTCTTAGTTTAGTTCCTGTTCTGTTTTCTATGTAATTGCTTTGGCAATACAAAATGTCTTTGTCATGGCAATAAAGCTCGTTAAATTGAAATTGAGAGAGAGAGAGAGAGAGAGAGAGAGAGAGAGAGAGAGAGAGAGTTCCACAGTAGCGGTTCTAGCTTCTATGGATCCCTGGGCGTAACCCAGCTTTTTTCTTTTTAATTTTGTCCAGACTGAGAGTCATTCAGGAAACTGAAACGTCATGTTTCAGAAAGACATGTTCTGAAGCATTGCAATGACAATTCTGTTTAATTAGAAAGGAAGTGAAAGAAAGAGTGTGTTATGATATAAGCTGCACTGCCAATTCAGTCATTAGAGTCACAGACACAGAGGTGTACACACATTAAAAGTTACTTGGAAAGCTTTAAAGTTACTTTATTCAACGCAAACAGCTCTAACCATTTGAAATGTGGAACGGAGAAAGCAAAACCTGGGTTCTTCTTGCTGCTGGATCAAAAGGCTGGAAAAATTACCGTCACCAGGTATTACACACTCATATTTATAATAAAAAAGTGTTTTTAAAAACTAAAAGGCTTTTAAACGTGATAATATGATTGAACTATAAAGTTTCTCTCCTTCTCACTAGGCGGACGTCTGCCATGCATATCAGATCATACATGCATCAGGAATTCCAGATGAGCAGATTGTAGTGATGATGTACGATGACATCGCTTACAAAAAGAAGTGAGTGATAAACTGTATGCTCGTGTCATTTTCTGTCAAATTTTCTGAGTTAACTCTAAAATCTGAATTCTAATGAGAAATGTGGATGTCATGAACCCAATGCACTTTCACTATGCAAACTCAGATTTTATGCCATGTTTTATATTATTTTAAGCATAAAATAAGGGATTTTGTTTGTTTTTACCAATATTCGTGATCTATATTTTCTTATTAGGATTTGTTCATTGGTCAGATAACTAGTAGGTTAATGTCTTCCTGCCTAAAGCCACATGATGTAATTGACAAACTTTCACCAGCACCTGCCTATTATAGTGCCAGATAAACTGTAAGGAGCTTTTCAATTTTATACAATAATTCATATCATAATCCATTTTATCCCAGCATTATTACTTATATCTTGTGTGCTTTAATGCACAGAAACCTTTTGCACAAATGAGTTTTAACACCATGACAAACTGTCCTGCATTTTATTAGTGGCCTACATATAATTGAGAATATCAAATATTTCACAACAAAACTATTTCTGATTAAACCCAGATTTACGATGTGGCCACACTTTATACTCATTTTTGATATTTATTTCCCCTGTAAAAGTGTTGTTAACAGAATGGCACATTCTAGAATCTTGATCTTTTTCTTTTTACAGTAATCCCAAGAAAGGGAACATCATAAATGTGCCTAATGGCCCAAATGTTTATGATGGTGTTCGGAAGGACTACACTGGAGATGTAAATAATTTATATATGTTTATTATTCTATACCAGTGTAACGGTATAACCTAACAATAAATAAAGAAATGATATATAATATAAACAGCATCTTCTGCTTGTTACTGTATTTAATAATGAGATTTTTGATAATCTAGGAAAATATGTGTTTTTGACTTGACAGGATGTTTCAGCTGATAACTTTTTGGCTGTACTTCGAGGGGATTCTGCGGCTGTTCAAACGAAGAGACCAAAAAAGGTTCTGAACAGGTAGAGAAGATTATTAACATATATAGGGTTAATAAAACAAGCATTAATAACGCAAGTTAATAAAGGGTTAAATAATGTTTTTTTGTTTGTTTGCATGTTTGTGTGCCATCTTCTGTTGGTCCAAATCCACCTCTCAGTGGCTCAAAAGATACAATTCTCATCTACGTATCAGACCATGGGGCTCCAGGAATGTTTGTATTTCCAAACTCCACAGTAAGTGTTTTGTTGTTGTTGTTTTAATGTTTTTGACTAGATTGGTTTTTTTTTACCAGAATAAATCAGTAACCATTTTTTTTTCTTTTATTTCAGCTTCATGTGAAGGACTTGATTGATACAGTGACAAAAATGTCAAACAATCAGCAGTTTTCAAAAGTATGTATTTAATCACATTTCAACACATGCAGTTTGTATTTGGATTCAGTGTCAAAGATGAACATGATGACATTCAGTAAAGATTTTCAGCATATACACCATATGGAAAAAGCATTCACTGGTCACCACTCAATTTTATTTATGATTATTTATTTATTTTGCCTATTTTTAAAATTTACTTATTTTAATTTCAAACAACTGACAACTGAATAAAATTTAATTAACAATATAATTTTATTAAATATAACAATTCAATTTGATACATTTTTGTTCCCCATCTGTCGCTCACTTCGACGTTGTGTCGAAGAAGCGACACTAGGGGTCTCTCTTAAGCGCCGAAAGATGCCTCTGATCTATAAAAAAGGCCAATGAGAGTTGGCGAACAGTATTTGCATACCCCACCCCGGATACGGATATAAAGGTGAGGAAAATACGCTCGTTCATTCAGTAATTTTCTTCGGAGCCGATGGTCGTGTGTATGCAGCCAGCTGCGAATGACACAACTGATCCTGCTTCTATCCTCTGACGCTCTGCTTGACTGTTGGATCTACGGCGCACTTCAGCGGCTTTTCTCTTCTCTGCACGGCGTGCAGTTTGCCCCTGGGCTCTTCGAAAGCAAAGAGTTAAAAGAGTTTTCCTATAAAGAGTAATTTTCTCTGTGAAAGAGTTTAATTCTCTGAAAGAGCAATACACAGCGGTGTTGAACGTCCTTTTCAGGACGCGTCTTTATAAAGATGCCATTCAACCCCTGTGTAGTTCCTGGATGCGGTAGAGTGCTCTCCGCTTCTGACGGCCACAGGCGCTGTCTCGTGTGTCTGGGCGCCGATCACACCGAGGCAGTGTTTGTGGATGGTTCATGTTCTCACTGCGAGAACATGACCATGGCAATGTTGCGGTCGCGGCTCGCTTTCAACAGAAAGCACGCCACTCCAGCCGCCCCCCGTATCGCTCCTTCTTCCCACGGGATTGAGGACGATGCGGATGGTGATGGAGGCGATTTGTGGAAGAAAGTAAGTAGTTCCGTGTAGTTCCGCCGGGTACACCCCCTCGGACCACCTGCCCCCCCGGCATCCTCGTTGGCCTCCGTCCAGCCTCGAGGCAACGGCGACTCGCCTCCGGGCCGGTCTGCCTATCCTCTGGAGCTTGAGGTGGATGAGCTCGCCGCTCCGTCAGATTCTGACTCCTCCCCTGGGCTGCCGCCTTCAGGCCAGCACACCCAGGCAGAGGCTGACGCGCAGATGTCCGACATGCTTGAGCGCTGTTCTCCATTCGTCGAAAGCCCTGCTCATCCGCTCTCGCTACCCTCAATGGCAGGGCGGCCCACGGGTACACGGCAATTCCCCAGGTGGATAGGGCGGTTGCACTCCATCTTTGTCCCGGTGACCCTACCACCTGGCGCGGGCGCCCTGTACCCCCTTCCAAGGCCTGTAGGACGGCATCCTCGTTGAACAACAAAGTTTACAGCGCCGCAGGACAGGCCGCCTCCGCCTTGCACGCCATGGCCATCCTGCAAGTCCACCAGGCCAAGGCACTCAGGGATCTGCACGAGGGTAGCCCTGACCCCGATGTGCTGCAGGAACTGTGCTCAGCGACCGACCTCGCCCTCAGAGCCACGAAGGCCACCGCGCAGGCACTCGGGCAGGCGATGGCCACCCTTGTGGTCCAGGAACGTCATCTTTGGCTCAACCTGGTCGAGATGCGTGAGGCCGACAAAGTTTGCTTCCTCGACGCCCCTGTCTCCCAGCTTGGCCTCATTGGCGACACCATCGAGGACTGCATTGCCTCGAGTTGATGACCGTCCTTTTGGTCCTGCTGAAGTTTCTCCCGTAAATTCGGGATGAACATATCCTAGTCAGGTCGGACAGCACCACTGCGGTCGCGTACATAAATCGCCAAGGCGACGTACGCTCCCGCCACATATCACAACTCGCCCGTCGTCTCCTCCTCTGGAGCCAGCAGTGACTCAAGTCGCTGAGTGCCACTCACATCCCCGGCAACCTCAATGTGATAGCGGACGCGCTGTCATGACAACGCTTGCCTGTCAGAGAGTGGAGGCTTCACCCCCACTCGGTTCTGCTGATTTGGGAACGGTTCGGCAAGGCCCAGGTAGACCTGTTTGCCTCCCGAGAGACCTCCCACTGCCCGCTCTGGTACACCCGCTCAGAGGTTCCCCTCGGGGCAGATGCACTGGCACACAGCTGGCCGGTGGGGCTGCTTAAGTACACCTTCCCCCCAGTGAGCCTTCTTGCCCAGGTGCTGTGAAAGGTCAGGGAGGACGAGGAGCAAGTCACTCTTGTGGCTCCTTACTGGCCCACCCCAGCCTGGTTCTGGGACCTCATACTCCTCGCGACAGCCCCTCCCTGGTGAATTCCCCTGAGGAAGGACCTTCTTTCTCAGGGACGGGGCATGCTCTGGCATCCGCACCCAGACCTTTGGAACCTCCACGTCTGGCCCCTGGACGGGACGTGGAAGATCTAGCTGGTCTACCACCCACGGTCGTAGCCACGATCAACCAAGCCAGAGCCCCTTCTACCAGGCAACTCTACGCCCTGAAATGGCATCTGTTCGTGGATATGTGTTCTTCCCGGGCAGAAGACCCACAGAGGTGCGCAGTTAGGTCGGTGCTCCTGTTCCTACAGGAGAGGTTGGAGGGGAGGCTGTCCCATTCCACCTTGAAGGTGTATGTTGCCTCTATCGCAGCTCACCACGACCCAGTAGACGGCAAGTCTCTGGGCAAGCACGACTTAATCGTCAGGTTCCTAAGAGGTGCCCGGAGGTTAAATCCCTCCCGGATAAACCTGTTCCCCTCCTGGGATCTCTCGGTGGTCTTCGCCGGTCTTCAGAGATCCCCTTTCGAGCCGCTAAAATCAGCTGGACTCAGGGCCCTCTCTCTAAAGATGGCCCTGCTGATCGCGCTCACCTCCATCAAGAGGGTCGGGGACCTGCAAGCGTTCTATACTAGCGACACTTGCCTGGAGTTCGGTCTGGCAGACACTCATGTGATCCTAAGACCTCGACCAGGCTATGTGCCCACGGTTCCTACCACGCCCTTCAGAGATCAGGTAGTGAACCTGCAAGCGCTGCCCTGGGAGGAGGCAGACCCAGCCCCCTCACTGCTGTGTCCGGTACGTGCCTTGCGTGCCTACCTGGAACGCACCCAGAGCTTCATGCGCTCTGAGCAGCTCTTTGTCTGATTTGGAGGACAGCAGAAAGGGAACGCTGTCTCCAAACAAAGGTTGTCCCACTGGGTGGTGGATGCCATTCTGCTGGCCTATCACACCCAGGCTGTGCCAACTTCTCTGCGGGTTCGAGTTCACTCTACTAGGAGCGTGGCATCCTCATGGGCACTGGCTAGGGGCACCTCCCTAGCAGACATTTGCAGAGCTGCAGGGCTGCACCTAGCACATTTGTGAGATTTTACAATCTCAGGGTTGAGTCAGTCTTGTCCCGTGTTCTCTCAGGTCCGAGCCCATAGAACTCGGTATACGTCGACGGTCTGACCAGGTGAATCACTTGTTTCCAGTGCCTTTTCCCTCTGCCGAGGCAAAACAGTGCGCTTTCTTTCCCAGGAGACCCCCCTTAGGTCCCTGGTTGATTCCTCCCTAACCCTTTTGGGTGCGCAACAGTTCAGCAGAGGAACTTGCCGGCCCCCAGGCAGGTACCCCAGGCTACCCCTACTGGAATAGGTGCTCCACAGATTAGGCTTCCTACGTGGACTCCTCCTGTGTGTACTTCCACGGTACGGTCACCTTACGAGCTGACCCGCGTCTCAGGCAGTCCTTTGCTGCCCTCCGGTCACCGTGTTGTAGCAACTCCCCCCTCCTCAAGGTTGGATCTACCACCACGCCATTCTTCCCACATGTGACCCAAGAGGCCATGTGATGTATTTTGCCACCTCTACCTCCCCTTTCGGGTGGGTGTGGCCTCCGCAGGGTCTTTTCCCCCTGAAGGAAAAATTTTACATATCTGTCTGCATTCACGGTGTCCTCACAGATGTGCGAGTTACCCATGCTATGGGCACTGACACACCCCTGACCCATAAAGACACTAGCTTTTTGACCTGATGCTATTAACAGCTTGGATCCCCTTTGACCCGGAGAACACAACAGATTTGTTTTTCAAAAGCTTTTGGAAATGTGGACTCAGACACAAAAAAACACAGTTTCACTTTTCTACTTTCCATCTCAGATGAGAGCGAGTCCAGAGAAGTCGGCAGCGCTTCTGGACAGTGATGATGTACGATTTAAAAAAAATTCCAATTTGTCTTTGGGGAACATTGTTCTCCCATTTTACTGGATTATTTGCTGAAGCATCTGTTGTGCAAATTGACAAGTCTCGAATGATCGTTGCTCTTGAAGGACTCGGCTATTTTTGGAAGCTCCTTATACAGTATACAGTACTATGACACAATTGCCTCACCTGTTTAACATCTACTGTTTCACATTGCCTTGTTATTTCAACATGTCAAATTGTTATTAGTTTTAAATTGCCAGTATCAACTTTTTTGGAGCATGTTGCACTCACCTGATTTAAACTTACTGTACATTTTCAAAAAAAAACATAAAATTCACATTTCAATATAGAAAAGGGTGAATATAATTTACAAATCAATCCTTATTTTTATTAGCATTTTTCATACTGTCCCAACTTTTTCAGAATTGGTGTTGTATGATAAATATATATATATATATATATATATATATATATATATATATATATATATATATATATATATATATATATACATACACACACCAATCAGCCACAACATTAAACCACCTCTCTAATATTGTGTAGGTCCCCCTTGTGCCGCCAAAACAGCACCAACAATTGGGACTACTACTACTACTATTTCTGGGATTTTCACACACAACAGTCTCTAGAATTTACTCCAAATGTGCCAAAAACAAAAAACATCCCGTGAGCGTCAGTTCTGTGGACAGCCAACATACTGTATTTGTTTTGAGTGTAAACGCTATAATTCAGCAATCCATGATCATATTTTAATAATATTTTTTTGGTGCTGCATCAAATACTTGTATATGTGTGTATTTTTGTGTCTGCTGATAAAAAAGGAAACTTTAGATGATAAATATGTCTCTTTTAATAGATGGTGATTTATATGGAGTCCTGTTATTCTGGATCAATGTTTCAAGATCTTCCATCATCATGCAATGGTTTGTTTCTGTAAAAATAAAAAACGTATAATGAATGTAAACGTACTATAATGATTTATTTTCTTTTGCTTTTACACATATAGTCAATTGTGAACTGCTCTGAATATGCTTATACTGAATGATGCATTGTAATATTTTCCTAAATGCTGCAAATGATTTGAGTTTCCTCACACATAAAAAAATATATATATTTTGATATATTTAAGACGTTAAGACGTTTTAACGTTTTTAACATTTTGGTGAATTGTCCAATAGTCCCTCATAAACTAATTTAAGTCAATTATATCTCATTTTATTGCAGTGTATGGAATTTCAGCCAGTAAACCAACAGAAAAATCGTATGCATGTTTCCATGATAAATTGAGGAATACCTATTTATCAGATGTATTCTCAACCTGCCTGTTTCAACACATTAAGACGGTAGGCTTTACTTGAATATTGTGTTGCCTGCATAAACAATTATTCCGGGCTGTCGATCAATTCAAATATTTTATTACATTGCATGCAGCTTCATTAATGAAATGAATCACTTTTATCAATATTTGCTAGGAAATGCTCCCAAATAAAGATAATTCAATATAAATACATAACAATCCAAATACAAACAAATCAACAAATCTGATCATTCAGATTGAAATAAATTGCATTTTTAAGGCACATAAGTAAAACATTGATTAGATAATACAAAAATTGTCTTTAGACATCACTAATTTGTATGTTTTATTCCCATATCACTGAATGTACCAGTCAAAGGCAGGCCGTTATGAAATTGAGTTGGATGGACAGTTTTCAAGTTAAAACTATGAAAATTGTGTCTTGGGATACTTGCATTCTGTTGTGCTTCATCCAACTTTTAAGAACATGTCCTGTGCACCAAGCTCTCATTCAGTGGGTGTGCTGCTCGTGCATTTATTTATTTATTAATTTTTTTAAGACTCGCTGACTGCCCCCTGCTGAAAAGGCTCGTAAAAACACAGTTACATGTACTTCAAGCTTGAGTTGCTCCGATGGTGGGGAAAGATGTTGTTTATTATGGAAATTTCGTAGAGGTTAGGCATGACTAATTGCGTTATTTTTATCACATTATTTTGACATATGTAATCAATCACACTACATCAATGCATTGAATCAACAGCCCTAAAATCGATATTTCCTTGTGAAAATTGTAATACTTTATATGGCAACAGTTCATTTATTTATTCAATATTTTATTTTCTCTCCTCTTTTTTTTTGGAAGCATGACCTTAGTAGCACAACTTTAGAAAGTCAGTTTGATTTCCTGAAGAATGAAGTTAAAAGATCCACACCCTGCCAGTATGGGAATATGGTATGTGTATAGTGTTCAATTGTTCTTTTTTTAATTTTTTTTTATTAATTATTATTTCTCATTATATCCTACTAAATCTGACAGCATCCAGCAGACAGATGGAACATTCTTTACACTGCATTTGTCTTTTACATTGTTCCTCTTCAACACTGAATGGAAGGTGTCTGTTACGCTATGCTGTTCAGAAATAATAGTTCCCCGTCTTATTGCTCACTTTGACATTGTGTCAAATGAAGTGACACTAGGGGACTTTCTTGAAGTCCTTGGTTACCTTTGAACTTGAGAAAAGGCCAATGAGAATTTGGCAGGCAGAATTTGCATGTCCCTCCTGTAAAAGAGTATATTTTCTCTAAAAGAGTATACACATCTTTTTTAAGATGTCTTTACGCCTTTGTGTAGTTCCTGGATGCGGCAGATATCTCTCCACTTCTGACGGTCATAAGAGCTGCCTCGCTTGCCATTCATTTTATGAATGGTTCATGTTCTCTGTGCGCCCCCCGCACCACGCCTCCTTCCAATGGGATTGGGGCTGGCACATCTGGCAATGAAGGCGATTTGGGGAGTGCAGCGGGCTTGGTTTCGCCGGGTAAATCCCCACAAACCCCCCGCCCCCCAGCACTCTCGTTTCCCTCTGTTCGTGCTCGAGGTGAGACCGGCTCCCCTCACGGCCATCGGTTTACTCCCTCGGACCCTGCGAGCTGGATAATGATTTCGCCGCTGCATCGGAGAGTGTCACAATGGCATCTGATGCTGATGACTCAACTGGGCTGCCACCTTCTGGTCTGCTCGTCCAGTCTGAGCCTGATGCGCAGATGTCCGCTATGCTTTCCTGGGCCACCGTGAGCGTGGGGCTGGACTGGAACCCTCCGTCCCCCACCGCTCACAGCGACGCCCCCCTCCACCCCCCACCCCCCTCGGATCCTTTTTTTCCAGGAGGTGCATGACGAGTTGACGAAGAAAGTAGAGGGTTACCTTTTATGGCCCGAATCCGGCTTCCTCGCTCCTCCGCTCTCACTAGCCTTGACGGTAGAGCGGCCCCAAGCTGTCTCTGCCCTGCATGCCATGGCCCCCCTGCAAATCCACCAGGATAAGGCACTTGGGTAGTCCTGATACTGATGTGCTGCAGGAACTGCGCTCGACAACCGATCATGCCCCCTGGGCCACGAAAGTCACAGCGCCATCACTCGGATGATGGAAGCCCACACTCGTGGTCAAGGAACGACAATTGTGGCTGAATCTGGTCAAGATGCTGGACCCCAACAAAGCCCGCTTTCTCAACACCCCTGTCTCCCAGCTCAGCTTATTCAGCGACACTGTTGAAGACTTTGGCCAGCAGTCTTCGGCAGTGAGGAAGCAGATGGAGGCCATCTCCCACATCATGCCTCGCCGCCATTCCAGCGCGAGTCGTGCTCCATCTGCTCACTGAGGGCATCCCCCTGTGACTTCTAAACAACAGGCAGCTCCGCTTTTACTTGGGCCCAGCTCTCAGCCCCAGCATAGAGCTCCCCGAAGGAAGCTGATACCCCCGTCTCACGGACAACTACTGGGACCCAGAAGGCTCCCAAGTGTTCCTGAGATGAAAAGGAGTGAGATGGCTGCTACGGAGTTGGTATCTAGGCCACTCCTTCCCCCAGTGAAGGGCCTGGAGGGAAACCTCTTGCCGCACCCCGCCTGGACCAAGGTACCCACATTGCCAGGAAAAAGAGAGCAGTTCCCTCACTCCTTTGGTCACCTAACCAGTGCCCCCACACAACGTTCTCACGGTGGTCTGGCGCCGAGCACCTAAAGTCATGGCACATGGCACGGGCCGGTTCTAAGGAGTCTAGAGACGCCTCCATAGGACCTACTCCTCAGTCACTTTCCCGCCTCCAGCCAGGTATGCGGAGCAAGGTAAATGCTTTGAATTTTTTTTCTTAACACAATTGTTTTGGGACACAACTTTGATTCCCAACATATTAACTGCTCCCCCCTCTGCAAAGCCCCACCAGGTACGTCATACGTGATTGTCCCCTTAGTGCCCCACGCTCTTAGCTTGGACGCGTCGCTTACGCTTCCAACCCTTTGCTCTGGCAGGCCGGGACCATCCGACTCTGATTTAGTTCACCAGGCACTCGCCCCACAGGGGTGCGATAGAGCTGTCCTTCCAGCCGAGATGAAGCCAGTTTTCTACTGCCCTCACTCACAATCTTGGACTCACACAGACTACTTTTCAAAGGTGCTCACGTGGAAACTTATTCTAACATGGGTCCAGCATCTTGATTGGTTCACAGTGGCAGACCTGAAGGATACATACTTTCATGTCTCACTTTGCAATGTCACAGACCCTTCTTACGGCTCATGTCCGACGGCCCAACGTACTAGTACCAGGTCCTCCCCTTCGTCTCGTTCCTGTCCCCTCACGTCTTCTCCACCCTTGCCCTACTAAGGGAAGTGGGTATCCGCATATTTGACTTTCTCGATGACTGGCTGATTCTAGCTCACTCTCGAGAGTCTCTGTGCGCCCACAGGGACCAGGGGCTCAGGCACCTCAGCCGTCTAGGCCTTCAGGTAGATGAGGAAAAGAGCAAGTTCTCCCCGGTTCAGAGCATCTCTTTTCTCAGCATGGAGTTAGACTCAGTCTCAACGAAAGCGCGCCTTACAAACGAGACCACGCAGCCGGTGCTGAACTGCCTAAGTTTGCTCAGACAAGGCACAGCGGTTCCATTGCATCTCTTTCGAATGCTCCTGGGGCATATGACATCCTCAGTGGCGGCCACACCACTCGGGTTGATGCATATGAGACCACTTCAGCACTGGCTTCAGACACGAGTCCCGAGATGTGCATGGTGCCGCGGCACATACCGTGTGTTCATCACCTCTTTCTGCCACCAGACATCCAACCCTTAGACAGACCTCTGTTTCTGCGGATAGGAGTCCCACTACAGCAGGTGCCCCGATTCGTTCTTGTCACCACAGATGCTCCGAACAGGGTTGGGGCGCCATGTGCAACGGGCACGCAACCGCTGGCTCCTGGATGGGGCCCCGGCTGGGTTGGCACATCAACTGCCTAGAGTTGCTGTAATTTCTTGCCCTGTGGAGGTTTGGTTCCTTCGCGCAAGTATGCGTTTCCCCCAGTGAGCCTACTTGCACGGGTACTGTGCAAGGTCAGGGAGGACAAGGAACAAGTCGCTCTGGTGTCCCCCTATTGGCCCACATAGACTTGGTTCTCGGATCTCATGCTCCTTGCGACAGCCACTCCTTGGCGAATTCCCCTGAGGAAGGACCTTCTTTCTCAGGGACAGGAAACCCTCTGGCATCCACGCTCAGATCTCTGGAATCTCCATGTCTGGCCCCTGGATAGGATGCGGAATATCTAAGTGGCCTACCACCTGCTGTTGTAGACACGATCAACCAAACCAGAGCTCCCTCTACCAGCCAACTTTACGCCCTGAAGTGCCACTTGTTTGCGAATTGAAGTTCTTCCCGATCTGAAGACCCACAGAGATGCACAGTCGGGTTAGTGCTCTCATTCTTGCAGGAGAGGCTGGAGGGGAGGCTGTCCCCTCCGCCTTGAAGGTTTACGTAGCTGTCAGGTTCCTTAGAGGTGCCCAGAGGCTGAACCCTCCCAGGCCATGCCTGTTCCCCTCATGGGATCTCTCCATGGTCCTTTCAGGCCTTTAGAGACCCCTGAAGATGGCCTTCCTGATTACGATCGCTTCCATCAAGAGGGTTGGGGACCTGCAAGCTTTCTCTGTCAGCTACACATGCCTGGAGTTCGGTCCGGCAGACACACATGTCGTCCTCAGACTGCGACTACGACCCCATTCAGGGACCAGTTAGTGAACCTGCAAGCAAAGCTGCCCCCGAAGGAGGCAGACCCAGCCTTTTAGTTGCTGTGTCCAGTGCATGCTTTGCATACCTATGTGGATGGCACGCAGAGCTTTAGATGTTCTGAGAAGCTCCTTGTCTGCTTTGGTGGACAGCAAAAAAGGAACCCTGTCTCCAAACAGAGGCTTTCACACTGGGTCGTTGACGCCATCACTTTGCCCTATCACACCCAGGCCATGCCCGCCCCCTTGCGGGTTTGAGCACACTCGACGAGAAGTGTGGCATCCTCGTGGGCACTGGTCAACAGCACCTCCATAGCAGACATTTGCAGAGCAGTGGGCTGGGCAACACCCAATACCTTTACGAGATGGCCGAACCTTATTCTTGGCTCCTCAGTGCAAAACCTGAATGAACGGATGCGTGATTCCCTCCCTTTATACCCGGGGGAGGGACATGTCCGGGGGAGGGACATGCAAATTATGTCTGCCAAATTCTCATTGGCCTTTTCTCAAATTCAGAGGTAACTGAGGCCTTCAAGAAAGTCCCCTAGTGTCGGTTCATTCGACACAACGTCTCGTTCCCTCCACCAGGAAATGGAGGTTACAACAGAAACTGTTGTGCTGATTTGTGTGCATTTGATAAACTTTCAGATGATTTGGGTAGTACCAAATATCTTAAAGTGATGTTTAACAGACTTTCAAGTACAGCATTTAAATAAATAAATTATTATATATAAATATAATTTCAGCAAATTGGTCAGGAAAACCTCCAGTTTTGGGGAAATGTCCAGGCTGCTGGCACATGGGGGCAAGCTCATCACATCCAAGTGACCGATGCCATAGCCAGCCATGATGTGCATTTAAGAATTCAAGAAAACAAAATTCAAAGAGAGCGGGACCCCATGAGAAAGCAGGCACACCAACGAAAATATGAGGAGCTTCAGCAAGTAAGTGCAGCACCTGGAATATGTCAGTTTTAATGTGTTTTGGAAAGTAAGATGCTGATGCCACAAGTCTAAAACAAGCATTTCTATTTTCTTAGTCCTGATTTTAAGATACATTTAGGAAATAACAGATGTTAAGAATATTTTTATGTTACAGTGATTTCTTTGGCTTGTCCCTGAGTAAAATACTACATTTGTTCATTCTTTAAAATGTGATTTAAAGAGGAAACTTTAAGATGTTGATGTTACTTGATGCTTTTTAACATACACCCTTTATGTCCAACAGACTACACGTAAAATCGAGAGAGTTGTGTTGGAGATCCAGCAGCACTGTTCACATGGATCTGCATCAACATCAGGCGGACGTGCTGAACAGGGTTTTGCTTGTATGGATAGAGCTAAATTAGAGGGGCTCAAAACTGTTCTGGAACATTTCAGGACATCCTGCTTTAACTGGCATGATAAGCAGGTGAATTTCTTTTCTTTATTTAATTATAAGCAGAACACTAAATGACAACTATTAATATATAATGCAGCTTTTTTGACTCTTTCATGTACATCTGCTCTCTCTCTCTCTTTTCTACAGTTTGTTATTGCCCTACAACACACACATGTCTTGGCTGATCTCATTTTCTCTGGAGTTGAGGAGAAGAGGTATATGTTGTCATGATATAACTTACACATAAAGACATGAATATTGACATCTGAACTGACCTTTAAACTGACTTTTGAGAAACATTTCACCGTAGCATTTAGCTCTAACTGCTTCTCAATCATTTAAACACTGCCATAAATTGGAGGAAAGAAATACAATAATATAATTTTACATTTACATGTAATAAACTTAACAGACACTTTTATACATAATGATTTAAAAATGAGGAGCAGCAGATCAGTGTAATTCACACCAGTGCTGCAATACTGAATTTCAAGAGTTGGAGAACAGCAGAAAATGAGAATTTGTGGTTATAAATGGGTGTTTTCATAACATCTTATAAGTGGAAAATGTCAATTATCTGAAGTGTTTACATTAATACTTATAAAGTA